>VOQZ01000223.1:0-40347 GCA_008079305.1 Phytophthora palmivora | reverse complement strand
CTTTCTATTTAGTCCACGGCTGGGACGCTCGAAGTACGATCCTAGCTATGCTGGGCCCAAACCATCCAGCGTTCCAGAGCGAACAGCGTACGAGTGGCGTAGGAAGATTCAACGAGATTACGGATATGCCAAGCTGTGCCGAAGATCTGCAACGGAAAGCCAACGGAGAGAGAGCAGCCAATTCAGACTCAGAAGTGGAAAGAAACTATCCGAAACGAGTTAAAGCAGGTTACGCCGTCGGAGACGCTGTGTGGCTATATATTCCGAAAGTCCAGCCAGGGCTAAGCCGCAAATTGGCACATCTTTGGCATGGTCCGTTCAGGATCGTCGAGGTGCGAGATGACTTCAGGGTAAAGCTTAAGGTGGAAGACACAGGTTACCCGCGTTACCCATGGGTCCACCTTAGTCGTCTGAAGCCGCGAGCCCTGTTCCCACGACGACCGACTCTGCAAGTTGAAGTCGATGAAAATGATGATTTCGATGCCGCTTTACTCCCGGAAGATAGTTGGGAAGCCGACAACCAGAACAACGAGTACGAGGTAGAGAAAATTCTAGACCTCCGTTGGTCCAAGCGGACTCGCACATCTAAACGCGTCCGTGAATATCTCATCAAGTGGAAAGGCTACGATGAACCAGAGTGGCTCCCAGTATCACAGTTGAGTTGTGGCGCATTGCTTTATGAATTCAACCAAGGCGCAAAGGCTCACGCTCGTTTTCAGGCTATGCAAGCTGGGGAAGACCACCCGAGACTGTAGCACCTCGGTCGGCAACGACTGGGGCGAACAGGCATGGGATGGTGATGTTTCGAAGTGTGATTTGGATGAGAGAAGATGTACGTGACTATGGAATTGGTGGATTGACTTTTCGTTCGGAATCTGAAACGAGAAAGCAGGGTTGATGGAGTTTAGACAAGGACAATGAAGGCAGAAGAAAATGAAGGAAGTGCATTGAGTGGTGTTAGACATGCAATACGTGAAGCGAGGCGCCAAGCCAAGTAAGGGGCGCACCCTAAAGACTTAGAGGATAGTAGCGCGAGGCGTAGAGATGGGATTTGCTGAACGTTGTTCGATTGGGATGGCCATATTGCGAATCTCAATCGGAACATGCGCTAGCCGATCGACGTCAGTGCAGTACGCAGTCCATTGAGTTCGGCTGGGTTCTTCGCGCTCCGCCAATTCGATCTGCTCTTCCAGAGTGTACCTCTTCCCTTGGCCATTCCTGGTAGAAGGATCCATTAAGTACAGGTGGCAAACCTTGGTTGGGTAGAGCCAGAAACCTGGCTCCCAGACCATCGTTGCTGGAAGGCCACGCTCGATCAACTTTGCGATGCGAGACTCGAAGGGACGGCCGACCGCCTCGTGACGCTTGGACCGTTCCAGATGGAGTGTCGCGGACTTATCGTAAAGCGAAGCGTCATCACCATCCTCATCCCTCCCAGGTTTGGTTTTCATGGTGAACCAGTGCAGGATCTCGTAGAAGGCACGAGCATGCTTGCGCATGTACGCTACGTGCTCATCCAGAAGACGGATGGCGACTGGAGTCAACTTCTTACGCTCATGGAAGTACAGAGTCTTCACCCGATTGGAGTACATGTCCTTCCAAGGTTTCGTAGCCATCAGCTTCCGATACGATTTCTCCATCGGCATCCATCTATCTTTCAGGTGCACGATCTCAGTCATCTGAGGAGCGTAATCGGGAAATCCAGGGGTCTGCTTCTCAGCGACATCCTTGACCGGAGAGAATCGAGTGAGGATGCCACGACGACGCCAAGAGACGACACCGCGAGCAGGAATCTCGATCTCTGCCAGCTCAGACTTAGTCAACTCTCGATACCGTTTCATAGCCAGAGGGGACTTGGTCCTTTCGGCACCAGAGCGAGACCGTTTGGACTTGGCAGAACTCCCGGACTGGGAGGAACGCTGACGTTTGGAAGGAGTACGTGGAGGCTTGCTGCTGTAGTCCGTGCTGGCGTCAGAAGAGCTAGTGGACAAAGGTCGAGCCCGTTTGGATGAAGACTTGGTCTTAGGCTTGGGAGTTTCGTCGTCCTCGTCGGAAGACCCGAAGGATGACAACAGCTTCCTGCCCGTAGCCGATGTCTTGCTCAGTGTATCACTATCGTCGTCCGCGTAGTCTTCATCATCTGGATCATCTTTCTCATCCGAGTCTTCAATCTCGATGGTCTCGTGAGCATTCAGCGAGTCTTTCATGACATCACAGAGCTCTGGCCATTCCGGAGGGTACACGCCACGAGCCAATCGATCCCTCAATATCACTTCGGCCAACGTGTAGTAATACTCCGGGACGTACTTCGTCCACTTGGTCTCGTCCAGACAACGGTGATACATCATCTGGATGAGCATCTCTACCAGCGATGCTTCCGGGAACCGGTGATGAGCCATCTTGTCTTCACCCATCATCTCGACAGAGAGGGCATACCCGAAGCTCATCTGCATAGTAAGGAGTACATCCTTGCGGAGATCACTCCAAGCGACGAAGTCTGGAAGACGCCCAGCGATGTCTTGGGTACTGTTCTTGAGATGCCCGTCATGAGGGAGAGCCCGCTTGTCCGATTCCGGGTGAGTGGATGGACGCGTCTGCACTTCGATGTCCCCATCCTGAGACTTCATGGATGTCAAACGCATCAGTTGAGACGTCGGATGCGATTGCTTGACTGGACCCTTTGCCGGTTGCTTGGTTGGAGATTGTGACTTAGATTGGGATTTTGACTCCGGCTTGGATGGAGTGCCCTTGGCATCAGACGCTGGTGAACTTCCAGACGGTGGAGGGCGATCTTCGGACTTCTCCTCTTGCTTGAGGGTGTCTCCACTTGGAGCCCCCTCATCTTCACTTGCCTCACTATCTGAACGAAGTGGTCCTGGGTACGGAGGAACCATTCGGAAAGGCTTATCCACGGCCTCCACTGTGACCCAAGTCCTCTAGGAAGCCGGAGGAGTCGTTCCCTTCTGGAAGTGTCGAAGGAGATGCCGAAGACGAGGCCAACGACCACGAATATTATTACCGTGATCATTCAGGAACGTCATCAATCTATCGGCGTCCAGGGCGCTTCGATTTTCTTGTTTCAGCGGCCAATGGTCCTGTTGGCGTCTTCCAATTGACCTTCCAGCTTGTGGATGCGGTCATTCAGTCGTGACTCCAACGCAGCACGTTCCTCGGCCATGCTGCCGAAATCACTTTCCAGATTGGTCTTGATGGTCTCCATTTCAGTCCGGACAGCCGCTGCCTCCTGCTCCCGATACTTCTCCAAGAAGCCGAAGTCGCGGCACAAGCTGTCATACTTGGATCTTAGAGCAGTGTCTTGGATGGTGACACCACCTGAACTCTGGGTCGAAACTTGACTCCGATGGTACTCGAGGACGCGGTGTAAAAGGGAGACAGTATAAAACAACCGCTCCGCAAAGCGTCCGAAGGGAAACTGCGTCAAGATTGATGCCATCTCCCGACGCATAGAGAGCGAATTGAGAGTGATCTCCAAGTTGACTACTGACGGGGGTTCACGTTCTATGTATGGACGGAGTGTCATCTCGCGGACTTCCACGTGATTGCCAAGCATCCGACCGAGATCGTCCAGGTCTTGATTAGTTAATCCATCAAAGACCATCATCGCTTCGGTGCCACCATACCCGTCTTGGACATAGGCCCCTGCCCGATATGCAGCTGGGTGAGCAGGAACGCCGACTAGGAAAGTATTTTCATCCAAACCTCGCGAAGTGGGTAGCACATAGCAGGAAGGTGTCTTCTCACCACCATCAGCAGTGCTGTTCCCGTCTTTGGGCAAAATGCCAGTCATGGCAAGCTTGAGTGACTGGTCCAACGTAATCAGCCCGCCGATAGGTCGATCCATCCCCGACGAAGTCCCAGAAGTGTCTTGAGCCGAAGGAACGTCGTTCCCTTTCGACGGACTGTCACCGGAAGGTTGCTCTGAGGATTCTTGGATGTCACGGGACGTATCACCGGCAACCTCCGAGTTGTCGACCCCAGCATCTTTCCCCAAGTTGCCAGCGTTGTTATCGTTGCCGTCGACGTTGGAGTCGCGGTCTTCGTGTGTGGGGACGTCGTTGTCAGGTGGTAGGCCGCCGCTGTTACCCGCACCCGCCCCGGTGTCCTCCACTGAGGTGTCCGCAGGCGGGAGTTGTGCTGGGATTAGCGACGGGTTACTGGACGACGTAGACGCCATGATGCTTGTTCTCGAATGAGGAAGTTGCTGTGGGCGAAAGGTTCTTGACCTCGGATCTAACCGAGAGACTGATGGAAAGTGAGTTGGCTGTGAAAGGGTGCAGAGAAGTGACGCCAGAGTGGGCAGAGTCCCAGCGGGATCCACGGTGAATTTAACTCTCCGGCCGGACCTGCGTTTGGCGTGCTGTCTGTTCATGATCAACCAGTTCGGTGAATGACTCAATGATGGATCAAGACCAGAGGGGCGGTTGACACGATGTGACTCTGGATTTTTCCGAGTCCCGCCCAAACGGGTCCTGATTGGTGGATCAGAAGGCCAGTTTCGTGTGACAAGTGGATGACAAATGGGTTGTGGAAAGTGATTGGAGTGTGGGAAGGCCATGGAGGGCCCAGGTATCCCAAACGTAAGAGAACCCAGACGAAGGAGTCTGGATGGTACCAAGTTCCCGACGACAGGTTATGCTCAAAAGGCGCGGAAGAGCTCTCAACTAAGCATAGTTGATCGAGCCACCTAGTCTTGACATGGCCTCACACTCATACGAGTACATGAAGACAATGAGTCCCCATTGAAGATCATCAAACACTACTGTCACCAAGCGTAAGGCCAAGATGGTCCAAGAGAGAGATGAAGTCTGAACGAAGATGTCTGGACGTACCAAGTCTAGATGAAGAGACTCATCATAGCTACACCAAGTCAGCCGACGAAGATCTGCTTTCTGTGCAAGGAAGTATTGAAGAACAGTCGAAGAAGAACCATCAGTCAACCAGAACCAAGAGTCAACAGATCCCAAGATCAAGCAACCACACATCAATGATGACGCAGACGAAGACACACTGAATGTGAAAACACTCATCAATGATGACGCAAGCGAAGATATACTGAAAGTAAGTCTAAAGTGTGCATGCATGCATTACAGCTAGACCAAAGATAGGACAGATAACATATAATCAGAGTTCGTTTTACCGAGAAACCCACAAGCGACCCGGACAAGCCTGCCTGAAGAAGTATACCAGGAGGCCCGGTTAGGTGTGGTGTGAAGGCGCGTGTGGCAAGGCATCCAACGTGGAGCTCTCGTAAGTATTCTAGGCCACATTGGGTTGGGGACCGGGTGTGGCTAACCACACATTCGGAGTGAACCGCCCATTCCATATCTTAGTTGCGGTTGTCTCTCCGAAAGGGGTCCCGCATTTCATATTCTCAACCGATTACCTTTTGCGTTGTTGTATCAGTCTCAACGTAAGAGTTTGAACGAAAGTACTGTTGAGTGAAGGGATTGTATTGCTTACGTTAATTTCTCCTATATTGGGAGTGGTGCGCGTTTAGAAGAAGGTCGGCCGGGATTGACTAGTATCCCGGAATTGCGACCAGTCGACTAGTGAAGTGACCGACCTTTCCACGGTCCGAAAGAATAAGGAGAGGCTGCATATTGTATATAACTCTGATTAGTTGTTTATTGTTTATATTTGGTTAACTGCTGTGGAGGCTACGTATTAAGAAGTTACGTTCGGCCCTGCGACCAAGACCTACATCTAGAAGACAACTCACCTGCGGTGCATTTCCCTGGTTACGAAGACAAACGAACCTATAGGGATTGACACAAGGACACACGCCACCTCGGTTGAAGTAATTTAGCCGAGGTTGTTCTAGTTGGAATACCCCAAACGGAGTTCCCATCTGGAACGCGTACTATACACCTGGACGATTCAGGCGTTCACCCGCCTCGTCACAGGATAGTGTCCGCGAGGATACACCAGCGTGGAAGGTGCAGTGGGCGATACCTCTGTACTGCCTTGTTGATGATCAGCTCGATAACGTTATTGCTGCTCATTCAGATCATTGGAGATCGCTTGGGGCTAAGTAACAGCCCCCTCATCTTCAGCTTCCTCAGACTCAGAGTCGAAAAGGAAACGATACCCTTTCGCGATAGCGGGCCCCTGAGTAGTAACGCCAACACGGTGACTTGTCGATGGGTATCGACAAGGGAAGGAAAGAGAGCGGCGCTCTCTCCCTATCTTCTTGTTGGTTGGAGAATTTCCAACCTAAGTGGGAAGGATGTAACGGGGTTACGTGAGGGGTACCACAGACAGGGTACGCCTCTAGAAGTAGATGCACTTCTGGTTTGAGATATACTCTGTCGTAAGTGATGTGGGTTGTACCACTGCCACGTAGGTCGGGTGGCGGAGGACCAACCAATAGTATTTGACCTGCTTTTATATGCATACTTAGGAACAATTATAGTTAATTAGTCATTTTTATTACAGGCCAAATGACCTAATTAACTATAAATATAAATCAGTCTTAAACCTACGCTAAACTGGCTATTAAGTCCCCCTAAGACCAGGGACTAGTGAACCGCCGTTCACTTAGAGTTTGTATACTCTTAATAGCACGCTTCCTCAAGCAAGGTGCTCGTGTGGCCCCGTCACAGCTTGAGGTGGGTAACACCATCTCTAGGCCTAAAAGGTATAGACGCACGGGGGAGCTTGGCCTGATGAAGATAATTTCGGAGATAGTCCAATAGTTAGTGGTGGTACGACAGAGAATGGTGACCAGAAACGAGACACCGATGACGATCAGCAGCAACAAGAAACAAGAAAAAAACGAAAACTGACTTAATAGGGGTTGTCAATGCCTGTCGTAAGAAGAATTATTTACGCGAGCCACCGGCAAATTTGATTGTAGCCAATCATAAGACGAGAACATTGTGTGGCGAAGTGGGTGAACACTATACACCCAAAGTATAGCGCGCCCAAAACGTGGGTGTGGTCCTTCGAGAAGAACCGACTTTTCGGGTAGTACAGATCCTGGATCAAGTACTAGACTCGATCCAGGTTGGCGTGTGACCTTGTGCGATCCCTATATGTGTCGATTAATTCGGCGGACCGGGTTTCACCGGGTATTTTATTCCTAAGATAGACACACAGAAAATGTAAGAACTTCCAGGTTGTACGTATCCTGGGGGTCCTGAATGTGGGTTGAGAGATCACGAGAAAAGACCTTCTTCCCAAAAGATAACCTAAAATAATACAGAGTTTGAATATACAGTATGCAGCCTATCAGTTAGTTAGCACGCCCGAATACAGGTAAATTTCGGGATGCCCTACGCGCACCACCCTCGAAATGCTCGAGGGAAACAATAGAATGTCTTTCCTAAACACACAGTAATCAACAGTCAAATCCTACGGTGATCACTACCAAACCTCTTAAGATCGCAGGGAAATGAATATGAAATGCAAGGGGCACTCGGAGTTTCCACTAGCAACTTAGCAAATAAAATAACTGGATCACTCCGAGTGTTCAAGCCCACTGGTCTCCAAGTTAAATTGACTTGTTCGTGTTGAGAGTTTTCGCGCGGTTAACGCGGACTTGGTTGTCCTCACTCTGGGGCCCTCCTAATTCGAGCGGTCCTCCAGGTAGTCCTTCCTTGACGAGATGTGTTGAAAAGCACGGCAACCGAGGGAGGTTACCTGTGCGACGAAGATACTTAGGCTTCCCAATACGTAGCGAACTCGAAGTCACTTAAACTTCACAACGCAAATCAAACTCTGTTTAAAATTATCTTCTACCTTGGCATTCTAAAATCTTCTTCAATTTTGATAATCTTGGTACTTCCTTGGCGGTCTTCCTTTACTTCGTGGGGTCATACTCGGGTAGACTTGATCTCATTATACTTGAAATGTCACGTCGAACTTGGATCTGCATACACTCATCAGCGATGTCTCGGCTCTTCTGAGATCGGTAGCACTGGTCTTGTCCTAGCACGGTGTAATCATCTGATTGCGATACTCTTGGGTCGCACTGTCTTGACTCTGCTTGAATTTCAGTAAACTGACTTCCGGACTGAACGTATCATCGGTAACTTGATCTTCGATCTTGTTCTTCGACAGTCGCTTGGCCATTCAGGATGTATTGTCATTCGGGATGTACATTCGGGGTACACTTCATAACTTCGGATGGAGTCTTCATATCCGGTAGGCGATCGAACTTTCAGGATGAGGGAGACTGTCTTTGGGTTTACATGTGTAGGTAGGGTCGTAATTGTGGAAACCTTGGAGTTTCAGGGTGTTTTGGGTGATGTTCGGCTCCGTC
Organism: Phytophthora palmivora; assembly: GCA_008079305.1. Lineage (NCBI taxonomy): Eukaryota > Oomycota > Peronosporomycetes > Peronosporales > Peronosporaceae > Phytophthora > Phytophthora palmivora. The sequence goes on along the minus strand of VOQZ01000223.1, from coordinate 32,063 downwards.
AAGGTAGGCTGCTCCTCGGGATACGTTCTCCGAGGGCATTTGCTTCCTTCTCGTGGATACCTGCCGTCAAGGAGTCGGCGATCGGACTGAGCGTCGTAATTGCATCCTGAATGTGGTACCCATTCAGGGCGTACGCTTCCAACCTGTGAGCCTCTCCGTAACCGAACATCTACATCCCCAACGTCCAAACCATCAATTCGCCCAGGAGTCCCACTCAATACCCATCTCGAAAACCATCATCTTAGTCCGAATCAGTGTGCGGGTTGTCCCGGCTGGGCAGCTGCGGGTGTGCCTAGAAAATTCAGAGGGACATCGTCACAATTGACCACCCTCTCGTAGCCCATGCAGCAACAAGTCGAATGTTGTGTCTATATATGAACGATCCCTTCCCCCACTGAATGGCTGATTGAAGAGCTTAAGACAGAATTTAGCTGAAAATTTTAGGAGAGATTGGCCTTTTGCTAGCTATGGATGTCAAGGCGGAGACAGCCCGAGTTACGATATCACAAGAAACTTATGTTCGCTATCTTGTGGAGAAGTTCGAAACCAGCAACGCTCAAGTTGTGCGAATACCAATGGATGTGACAGTTTGATCAACCAAGCCTGAAGAACCTGAAGTAAATCAAGCTGATTTGACATACCGTCCAAGACTGGAATTGCTACAGTATTTGATACGAAGATCAGTCTTGATGAAGATTAGACGTATTCGGGGGAGTGTGAGACCTGTACTGTGCAAGTCTCAGAAACATGTAATGAAGTCATCCGCCCGTTATTACTAGCTATTTTAGTTCGGGAACTTCGTCGCAAAAGCCGTATGGCTATTGCTTCAAAATAGAATTTGCAGGTAGATTTTAAGCATTTCGTTCCCATGTTGATTTTAATCTATTGATGACACAGTCAAATTTCAAGAAATCCACCATCAACGCCATCTTCACTGCAGCTTTAGCGATCCTTGCACCTGTGGTCCGTAAATCAGCAATTTGCAAAATTGACAGTCCTTCATCAACAGATTCGTTCCCACTGGCTTCAGAATATTAAGGAATAGGTGGGAAGAGATGAAATCCATGCCAGTGGCAATTATCCACTTAAACGAGGTGACGTAGTGCAATTGGTAGCTGAAGCGTGGATAGATTTAGCAGTCTTGGTCATGGCAAATGACGTCAACAACATTAAGAAAGCTCTCCCGTCCCTGAAGTTGAATACACCTTCACATACACAACCGACTAGCTAGAGGCGCAGCTGTAACTCAATGTTTCGGTCGGTGAAGTTAACTGAAAGGAATTATTAACTGAAAACGCTTGGCGTTATTGTAATAAACTGTTCTCACACATATAAGTGTGATATAAATATACGTTTGCCCACGTGCACGATTTGTAAGTTTAGCTACATGTGAATTTCCGTGAAACACCTTCTGCTCGCTGGGGGAGTTTATGACGTGAATTTTATCCTAAGCTCATTTTTCTCCGTGTTTACGTTGTAAAAGTATCACCTACTGTCACAATACTACACCAAGCATTTAACAAAACTTAGGGACAAAAATGAATTGATTTCACCACACAAAGAATTTAGTCATGTCAGCGAGCCTCCACTACTTGACATATCACATAGCAACGTGGGGACATCTCAGATCTCGCCAGTAGTGTTTGTACCCATCGTGGCCGTTCCAGTTGATTTTTCATTTGAGAACGCTTCGTACAGCCGTTAAAGCCTCTCGGTATAATCAAGGCGCGCCATCTTGTTCTCTTTCGTAAACACGCTAATCCGTAGGCTGCCTTTAGCGCGGTCGCAGTGTAGCCTCCCGTAGCATAGCGCGGACGACATGGCGCACTTATCGGTCTGTGAGTCTTCGTGGATGCCCTTCCTATTTTTCGCATGTGCCTTCTGAGCGCTCATAACTCGACCGGTGCTGTTTGGCGAACAGTTAAGGCTATGAGCAATATTACGATCACAGAAACGCAAAAGATTCTAACAGCCACGGAATCGAGTTCGTGAAGCTCGTGTGAACGGGTTTCATAACAATACCATTACAGGTAACGATTGTGTCCATAATTACACCTATGCTTTTCTCGTTGGCTTTATCTCACGTCGCTCATTTTAGCTCGAAGGTATTATATCAGCCATGTATCTTGACGAATGTATAAGCGCTTGAAAATGCGTGAAGGTAAGTATTGTTACGACGGTCTACCTCATAAAACGAAGATTACTAGAAAGCCTGAGAGCCAAGGTACCGAATTCAAATATATAGCTGATGGTGTTGCTAGGATTCGAGTTAGTGGAGTGTGCAACTCGGCAGCGTGCATAACATTATGCTAGTCAATATGATGAAGGTACGACAGTAGTGATTCGTCTGGCTGAGCCATGTCGAGGTACTGGGCGAACCGTTGTTGCAGAGAGTGCGTTTGCGTCTGTCAAAACAGTTACTCAACTAGAACAACGTTAGGTCGTATTTTCGACGCCGACAATGGCGTTTTGGTCCGAAAAGCTCATTGGCCATATGAAAGTTTGTATAGTGTTTTTTTTACTAAAACGGCGGCAAACGCCGTTTGAGACCCTGTTTTGAAAGTCAATGGCGACCCCTAATTTTCAAAACGGTCGCTTCAAAATTAGGCATGTCCGTATTGACATTGTCCTTAAACAGAGTTATTTCCTTTACTATAGTGACGTCAAAAACTCTCCGTCTGGCAGCATCAGCCGGTAATTTGTCTAGACACAGCAAAATGGGAACTCAAGACCGCAGCCAATAGAAGCAGATGAAAGCTCAAGGAAAGTCGGCTAAGATAAGGAACGCGAATGACGACGAATTCTGTGCAGAGTGGGCTGTGTACGAGGAGTGGGACTTGCTCGAGGAGGTCAAAGAGGCTCGAGAAAATGTCACGAGATTGACAGACAAAAGCTTCAATGGGCCATTCTGGAAATAGGTTACCAACAAGCTCAACATCAAGCATAAGCGGTCACTGTCTAAGCGTAAGTTGTCAGATATTATAGTGTAACCCTGTTCGCTGGATGTAGATCAGTACAAGGCAAAGCTGGAGTGCATCATGCGTGACTACGAGCTCGACAAGGAAGTGCGGTGTATGAGCGGTGTAGGGGTCTGTCCAGAATCAGAAAAAAATCACTCTTCCTGACACAACTAGGGTCGAGATCATACCAACAAAGCGGACGTACCAACATAGTGTTCTCAAGCGATTCCGCAAAACTGGGTTCTAGCATGCTACTATTTGCAGCATGATTGATGGTAAGTTTACCACAAAGATGATGACTTATGTTTGATTGGTGTATTGATTGCAGTGTAATAGATGATGTGCCGCTACTGTCTCTTGCGAATGTGTGCACCTTTACTTAGTGGCACATTATACCAGCTACCTCTGGAAGCCGATGATCCGATACCACAGGCCCTATTGAAGCTACTAGTCAAGCTGTAGATATGCTATAGTCTACTACAAGTGTAGATATGTTAGAATCAAGCATCCTAACTCTGCTGGCGGCAGTACACCATCTCTAATCTACTTCACTTCTTTTCTGACACTTCCTCAACTAGCAAGCTTCCCCCTCACCTCACAACAGGTTGTGATCCCAAGTCAAACCTCCAACGACGACTTCGCCCGACTTATCGGCGCATGGAACTTCGACGTGTGGAAGCCTCGTGTGTGCGCATCCCTCGATGGCAACCACCTCCTCGGCTACGTGAAGAAGGCCGGCTACGACGGTGTTTCTAAGGATGAGAGCGAGGACAGCGGGAGCGACATGTCTGATGTCGACGTCGACTCCAAGTCAGCAAAGCCTGCCGACATCAACTCCGACGCTGTCGATTATGAAGAAAGTGACGATGAACTCAAGCCGCCATCCGGTTCCGACGAGGACTCTGGCGACGAATCTGACACTTCTATCAAACGGGAGGACCTGCCCGAGATTTGGCCGTTCAACCACCGCCAAGTGAGCCAAGAGCACAAGCGCATTCCCAAGATGAATCCTCAGCCCTTGAGCAAGCGCGAGCGTCACCGCCAGGAAGCCAAGACCAAGGCATTTTCGGTGAAGACCATAGACAACACTCATGTTCGACCTTCATCTGCGAGAAGTACGAGGGAGCAGCCTTCCATGGCGACCCCTACTTCATCCAGCACTACTTGATGGGGATAAAGTACGAGGAGGGCTCTGACCTCACTGAGTTTTTTCTCAAGCTCGAGAACGCAATGAAAGCCGCGTCCAAGGCCACTGAATCGGTGATGACGGAGGGACAGAAATTTATCTGCATGTTCCACTCCATGCCCAAGTCGTGGAATGACGTTCACCGCGTCTGGAACGGTCGACGGAAGTATATCCCGTACGGAGACCTGAAGCAGAGCATTGAAGGCAAGGTCCGTGACATTCAAGCGCAGGAGCGCTACACGCTGTCGAAAGGCACCCCCGAGCCGACTGCTACCAAGAATGAGCGTGCACTCGTGGCTAGTGGACCTCCAGTACTTCGGACGGAGTACGATAACAATGTCTGCTCGTACTGCAACCGCCCTCGCCACAACATCCGCTACTGCTGAGGCCTTCAAAAGGACCATCGAGATGGCCGTGTAAAAGCTGGAAAGGTGCTGCCCGCGAATTTTGCGTTCAAAGGCAGCTCCAAGCGCGACCACCATATCGCAACACGAAGAACCGAAACCGTGGGCGTAACGGGGGAAACAACAGCGACAACAAGGACAAGCGTAACAACGATGGTGGTCGCAGTGGAAGAAGCGACAAGCGCGACAAGTCTCGCGGATACGACCAACGCAAGAAGCGCGGGGCAACTCTGACGGTGATGACTCCGACTCTGACGGCAATCACCGCAAGTTATACAGTCAAGAGCGCCGTGAGACCGGCCTGATTGCGGTCGCTACCACCATCTACCCACCTTTAAGCTTAACAGTTCAGGCGAATGTCGAACTGGACATCATGTGGACCATTGACTCTGGATGTACGCGCCACGTAACGAACGAAGCTCAATGGTTTTCTGATATCTCTACGAGTGGCGGATCCATCACTGTCGGCGGAAAGAACCAGATCCCGATTGAAGGTGTAGACGCGTTCAGCTGGACTTCATTGACTCCAAAGGCAACTCGAAGACGCTAACCCTTCATGGAGTGCTCTATGCTCCAAAGTTGCAGTTCAACCATTTATTGGTTCCGGCTGCAGTGAAGCACAAATTTCGCTTTCACTTCGATCGCAAGCAATGTTCCATGCAGACAGGCCAGCGCTTTAAAATTGAAGCTCCCATGGCCACTAACACTGATCTATATCAGTTTCAAGCTAAGCCAGCGGCAAACGCTTCGGCACTCACTGCCATGACGGGTAGGTAACGATCTCTCCTGCTTTTAAACAAACGTCTTGGACATCCTAACATTCGGATTCTGCATGATCTTACTAGGAGTGAAGCTGTCCGAGGACTTGGCGGCACTACGTCCGTAAACCCGAAAGAGCAGTTCTACTGTCGATCCTGCACGTTGGCGAAGTCACACCGTGCACCATTCTATTCTAATAGAGTTGTTGAACGTGCTAGAGCACAGTTGCAAAAGGTTCATACAGATAATTGTGGACACTACCTGTGAACAGCCTCACTGGTTACCGCTACTTTGTGATCTTCATTGATGACTTTCTCGATTCATGTTCACATATCCGATGAAAACCCGGGGTCAGCTGTATGAATGCTATGAAGACTTCAGGAAGAATGTGCTGAATATCTTTAGACATGACCTTGATGTGCTTGAGTGGTGTCCTTGGGCTGTTGGAGAACACGATATCCAAGTCCACCAGGCCGACAATGCCAACGAGTATGAAAAGCTTGGGCTTGGACGTGTCATATCTCGTAAATACGGCACACACGCCCAGTTTACAAATGCATTCAACCCACAAAACGGCATTGCTGAACGTCGAATGAGAACCATCATGGAAAGAGTACGAGCATGTGGTAAAGCAGACAAGACGATTACCGACTTCGATCTTGTCCCGTCAATCAAGATCGAGGGCAATCCCCTCTATAGTGACCCTCTATATATTGACACTCGCTATAACGACCAAGCGAATGCGTGTGCAGGGATTGGTAGCATTTGCCAGATTAGTATAGTTAGTACTAATATGTTAGTGCTACTATTTAATATTTTGAGGTCGGGGCCTTTAGTAGGGATAATCCGTTTATTAGTGGCAATTTTCAAATATTTAGTACTAAATGACTACTAATTCCCGAAAGAGTGGGATCTTTGATGGACTCACGCAATGGGTGGTTCTCCAGCGCTGTCGAGGTTTCTTTCTCTCATCCGCTCTCATTCTTCGATTCTCAGCTAAGCATTCACTATGAAATGTGCCAAAATCGGTTGCTGTTTCGGATTCTTGACGGAAACATCGCCTTGTTGTGTTTGTGGGCAGCAAGTGCATCACATTTGCAGTAATGATCTCTGTAGCACAGCCGATTTATCAGAGCGGTATGACTGTATACGCTACTTCATCAGCTATCAAACTAACGCGTGGTGCACGTAGATTTTGCAGTAGCGACTGTGTCGGCGCTTACTTTGCCAGTGAGGGTGATTCCCAACAGCTGACACCGAATAGCAGGTCCGTCATCTCTACGTCAAGTCAAGTCAAAATTATTAGCCTGGCCCAGGACGAACTCAACGAAAATGTCGCTGCATCGTGCAACATCCCAGTCTCGGTAGCTCACTACGCTCCAGAAAGCTCGACCAACTCCTTCTGGACAGTGATACAAAGCTGGCCGAACCCGTGCCATATCGTCGAAAAGCATCCACCCACATCTGTTTACTTTGTGCAGAGAATAAGCCTTGGCAGCAATGTCTCTGCAAGACAGCAAACGCTTCAAATGCGAAGTCGCATATAGTTTGCCATCATGGTGACCACGCGATGGCGACCAAGGAGGTACAACACCGCTCGGAGCGGGCTCGGCGATTCACGATCGATGGATGTAGTAAACGATCAGCGCCAATCTCAAAACCAAATCAAGTTGAGAAAGAAGATAAGAAGACTGCAAAGCGCCATAAATCCTGGTGGCAGCCGAAACCAAATAGTAACTATATATGTGGACATATCGCGCGTTGGTTGATCTGAGATGGTAAGCACTATGTGATGACATTACCCACGTATTAACCACAGTTTATGTATGTTATGCATGCTAGGGTTACGATACAATATGATTACTACTACTGCCTTTCGCGAATTCGTTGCTGCGTTGACTGGGGATTGCGATATCACCATCATGGCTTCTGACACATATCATCGTATTCTGGACAACCATTACGCAAAATATCTTACGGGTACGAGTGAATTGCTGCACAAGGAACATGAAATTCTTCATGGGTCGCCCTTCATGAACGTGATGGATGATTTATGGACCAACAAAGCCAAAAACTGCATTGTAGGGGTATCACGCTCTTTTATTGACCATACGTGGAAACCTAGACATTTTGCCCTGCTGGTAGTGACCAAAAATGATGGGCATGAATTCGCGCAGGTTGCCGCATTGATTAGCAGGCAATTGATGACTCTCTACGAACTTAATATGGAGAAAATGGTGCGATTCACGGTTTCCGACACGGCCCCAGCAGCTCGCAAAATTTCTAAACAGTTTGAAACAACTCTGCAAAGTGACTGCCCAATACACTCACTAAATCTTTGCATTGGATACTGGATTGGGCTGAAAGAGAGCGTGCGAACGCAGTACACAACGGATAGTGTAACTAAGCAAACGATGAAGAAGAAAATTTTGGTAACAAAAGGTGGAGCTTTTCCAGAAGGTGGGGCTTTGATTCGCAAGCTACGAGCATTAATCAACTACTTTTCATCCAGCAACCCCTCTCAGCGCCTTCAGCGTCTGGCAGAAATTTTTAATAAGATGCCACAAGTAGTAGCGCTATTGGACATCAATGTCCGCGTCACATCCGCGTCCAAGTTGCTCCAGCGATCAATCATCAATTACCCAGCCTTTCGGGTTTACTTCCAGAACGAAGGCGCTTACAAAAACGAGAAAAACGTGTTTAACGGTATAACGAAAGCGGACTAGGATTTGGATATTGAGCTTGAGGCATAGTGCACCGAGTTGCAAGTCTAGCGCTCGTTGAGTCTCAATCAGCGACGCTGCTTTCATTTACTATGTACGTTTCCCTGCAGGTCGCTTCCGCGCGCATGAATTCATACAAGTTCTCAGCATACTGTCTCGACGGGATCCGTAACGAGGATACGAACGAGAAGAACATTATTCGCGTGGAACATAAACGTCAGGATATTTCAGAGCTGGGTCATTGCTGTATTAGACGCACTCTTCATCAGATTGCAATGCGAATGCCAAAACCATCTAGTCAAATGGTATGGCACTGCTGCTTGATCCACGTACAAAAAAGGCAGCTAAAAGTTATCTCGGGCTCCACGACACATCGGAAGCCACCACTGATAAAATTTTGTCAGAGACGAAAACTCTTCTACTCAAAGAACACCGTGTGTTCTGCCGAGCGACCCATGAAAACGATACTCAATTTAGTTCTTCAGGAAATTCAGCCTCGTCGTCGCCACTTAAAGATATTCCGACTACTTTCGATGATGATCTAGATTTATTATGTGGCGAGGAAGTCAGTCAGCTGAGTGACGTTAATTCCGTTGAAGATGCACTTAACAAAGATGCAGATGCAGAGGTGGAGAGGTGGCTCAATTTTCGTATTGAGTGGGCTGAAGTGGCAAAGCTGCAGATTGTCAGCTACACGAATCGCAAACAAGTGTTGGCGAAGCTAACAATGCGCAACAGAGAAAAGAAGAATGTTTGGAACGTCGAATAGCTATGCCAACACATTGACGTTTGTAGGTGGTTTGCTGAGTACGGAGAAAATACCTTCCCGTCGATCGCAAAACTTGCAAGAGGTTGGCTGGGACGGAGTTCATCTACTGCATTTCAGGAATGAGTTTTTTCGACTGGTTATTTTGTTATGAGCTCACTTTGGACGCGGACAGACAATGAGCGCGCTCAACGCCAGCTTGTGCTGCTTCACAATCGAGCTGAAATTGAGCGGATGGAGTCAAGCCAGCGAGAACTTTGGTGAGTGAGGATCGCTTTTAGTACTAATAGTAGCGATATTTTAGTACTAATCATAAACAGTCTTTGGTCAATTAGTAGCGATATACTAAACTCGAAAAATGAGAGTAACGTATTTAGTTTTAACAGAAATAACCCAAAATCGCCACTACTACTCAACCCTGTGCGTGTGCCATCATCCCCGCCCAAGACGATTGTACCCACGCGGTATCGGACTCAGCAGGTAATGTCGATCTTGGCTTTATTATGGGTATTATGAAGACAGTGCATTATGGATAGCCACAGATGGGAAGCATAGGACATTAACCATTAATTCAGAGTTGTTTTTACCTTCTACTACACAAGTCTTCCTTCTTCTACGCTATTCCGGTAGGGATATACAAGATTGGCCCTCCCGACGTCACGCAGGATCAAGATCGACACTAAGTAGAACCCCTACGCCCAGATTGCTTGGCTGGACGTTAGTCAACCCTCAAATCTCAAGACCCCGCTATAGGAAGCGGCAAACACGTATTGGATTCATTGGATAAAGGTCACACACCGACCACAAGACAGTATCCCCGCTGCTGCCACCTCTCCCGCTGTCCTGTCAGACAGCAAAATCGACAACAAGCGCGTCTTCCGAGATCACCTGAGGAGCGATCTAGTCCCACCGGCGGGTACACAAGGTGAGATCGAGGACTTCACGGAAGATCGGAGTAACCCCTCCATTAGTCGGCAGTTCGGGCGCCGTGTGCAAGAGAACCCCTGCGATCTTGCGATTTCGCAGAACCGCTTCACCACAAGCTCTACCGCTGGATAGCAAACTTCCCAAGCAGCTCTGGGCTGAATGCATTGGTCATGTTACGACTCTTCTCAACGACATATGACTGTACTCCTTACGAGCTCAGGTACAACCGCATTCCATCCATGCAATACATCAAGGTTTTCGGATGCGACGCGTATGTCCGCATCACAGAGCAATATCGTGACAAACTCGATGCTCGCGCCAAGTTATGCATGCATCTAGGCATACCGGATCATAAGAAGGGATATCGCCTTATGAATCTCGACACACATGCCATCATCTACAGCCGAGGCGTCGTCTTTAAGGAAGACGAATAACCTTCCTTGACAAATCTGACGGATACTCCAGATCAGTCATCCAGCGAGGCGGTGCAGCTAACGCAAACGCAAACTCTTGCTCCTGTACCTGCAGCTCCTGCGGTACAACCATCTGCTACAGAATGCCGACTACCCCCACTCAGGGAGGCGCTTGATAGAACAGAGCAGTACTACTCTTTTCGAACGGAGACGACTAATCCTTCGTCACCCGTGCTACTAAGCGACCCTGTTTCAATAGAGATGCAACGGAAGTAACCTTCAACTCGGAGGAAGACATTTAGGAACAGGAGCACCGCCAACAATTACTGTGCACGCTACTAGCAATTCAGTATGTGCCGGAGCCCACTACTTATCGAGAGGCCTTGGCATCCTCTCATGCTAAACAGTGGCACAAAGCAGCAAAATCGGAATACAAGTCCCTAATGGATATCAAGACCTGGGTGTTGGTTCCCCGTCCAAATGGACAGAAGATTCTTAGAAGCCGATGGGTCTCCATTGTGAAGTATACCGGCACAGGTGAAATCAACCGCTTCAAGGCACGCATGGTAATCAAAGGTTTCTTACAGGAATATGGTATTGACTACAACGAAATCTTTTCCCTGTTATCAGGATGGAACTACTCAGAAACCTGCTGACTATTGTGGCCCTCCTCGATCTTTATATCCATCAGATGGATGTCAAGACAGCCTTCCTTAATGTGTTTCTAGAGGAAGAGATCTACATGGCTCAACCGGAAGGGTTTACCATCCCGGGACAGCAGGACCTGGTCTGTAAACTCATAAAGAGTATATACGGGTTGAAGCAAGGTCCCTGTGTCTGGTACCAAACGTTTTCCGCTTTCCTGGCGAAGCTAGTTTCACCAAGCTCATTAAGGACAGTTGCGTTTTCATCTGCACGTTTGACGAAGTTACTTGCTACACTGCAGTGTACGTTGATGACCTCTCGATCATTGCGCCAACACGAGCTCTCGTCAGTGAGCTAAAACCAGCCCTGAAAAGCGGTTCTCCATGACAGATTTAGGGGAGGTGAAGTACTTGCTCGGCTGGTCCATTCAATGTGATCGTAAGAACGGAACGATATTTGTCCACCAACACAAGTACGCTACGAAGGTCATTAACCATTTCAGCGACTATATCCCATACCCAATTGCAACACCAGCAGATCGGAACGTCAAACTCCCCGTAAGCAGCCAACCTGCCACTGAAACAGAGAAAGATGCGATGAAACCATATCTGTATCGGGAAGCCGTTGAAATTATCATGTATCTCATGGTAGGTACTAAGTCCGACATGGCGTTCTATACGCTTGAAGTTAGTCATTTCCTAGCTAATCCAGGCATGGAACACTGGAACGCAGCTGTCAGAGGATTGAAGCGCCTTGCTGGTACGAACGACTATGGCATATGCCTGGGTGGTTCACAAGAAGTCACACCTGAAAACCAAGCTGACCTCCTGACAGCCTACAGCGACTCTGACTAAGCCAATTGTCCCGATACGAGGCGCTCGGTTGAGGATACGTGATATGCTTTCTAACGGCCCTAAGCCATGGTTCTCATGCAAACACCACACAGTTGTCGCTCAACGACAGAGGCAGAATATATCGCCCTGTGTCATTGTATGCAAGAGATTATTTTCCTCAAGCTAGTATTGAGAGAGTTAGGCTTCGCTATCACTCATCCTAACCTGATTCATGAGGACAACCAAAATTGTATTAAAATCTGCTATAACCCCCAGCTGCACGGAAGGTCAAAGCACATTCATGTCCGGTACAGTTTTGTGCAAGAAAAAGTCGAGCAACACGAGTTCTCCGTCGCGTACTGCAATACCAAAGACATGATTGCTGACATCTTTACAAATGCTTTAGACAAGCATCAGTTCAGAGAACTAAGGGCCAAGCTGAGGATAAAATCCCTAAACGTTAAGGAAGCCATTCTGTCCAGCGTACGAGAACAACACTAATTGCATGAGGCATGCCTCATACAATGGATTCGTTTATTTTTTCCACTGGGTGTTTTTGCTTGTTTACAAGAAGGGTTTCCCTCGTTGAGGTTTCCCTTGTCTAGTACCGAATTACAATAAGCATAAGAATTTTATTATCCATATACGAACATAGTGATTACTTGGAAAGTTCATTATCGATAAGGATATTTAAACGAATTCGGTATCGTCGAGGAGATATTAATTGATCCGCCAAGAGCTTGAACGATAGCTTGTATTTTTCTTTTCCGATATGTGTGCAGTGTTGAGTAGGATAAGCCAAAACGGGTTTCTTGCGAGCGGCATGTTGCTGACTTGCCAATCCGTGTAACAATACAACCGCGAGTACCTCGTGCTGGCTGCAAATTGATAATAGGTTTGCATTGCTCGAAGAGCGCGTCAAACGCATTAGCATCCATTCGGAAGTGGTCCCTAAACAAACGCCGATTTAAGGATATATGGATAGCCTCAAAGAATCATTGCAATTAGACAAGTGAATGATCGAGAACACGAATTGTGGAAAGCACTGTGTTGAATATACAATGGAAATATATTTCCATATTTGTATCTGCGATAAAACATCTTTATGCAAAAATAGCATACACGGCGAACAGGACTAGAGTACTTTATTGTATGGGTATGGTAAAAGCTGCAACTGTCGAGCTTTGCCAGCGTTTTCCGTCGAGGTAAGATATCTAATAACTCAATTGGTACGCGTTTTCGTCTTTGTTTAGTCGACATTATACTTGGTATCGCCAAAACGCCATGACAAGCGACGAGGAAGAAGCCGATGCTAGTCATCCCTCCAACGGATTTGCTGTGTTTCCTGCTCTCTCCGTTGAGTCAACGTTAAGTAGTGTTGGTTCACTATGACTAGAACAATCGTTGCATTAAGAGCTTCTATTGCCCAAAGCACAGCCGCTTCAAGGACGCCTGACTGATCAAGGACACAGAATCACAACTAAGATTTAACCAGCTGAGCCACCGTTATCCCAGCAAGCAACGTGAGGTCAGCTTAACCAGAAAGGGCCAAGATGAGGACAGCCACCAAAGAGTAATGAAGAAGAGGCCTTCTTGTGAACAGGCTCGAGTATTGATTATATACTCAACATTCGCTTTCGAAGACCTCAAAGATCGCTTCGACAACAATAAAAGCAATCACGAACAGAAAGAGACCTGGTGTTTGGTTACTTGCACACTCTCCACCACTGTATGTATTACGGTAATTGCGGAATAATGCAAGAACAATGTGAATGCGATTTCGTCGTACTAAACCAGTGTTCAATTGTGTCTAAAAGCAGCTGTTCTTATTCTCGTAGATAAAGAACATGACGCGTTTGTGGTGAGGTTGGAAAACGAAAATCAACGTGATTACGATAAATTCACTAGTACCAGAAAGGTTGCTTGCTGCAGCCCAACCTTAAAGGGAGCCAGTCATCTCCAGCATCATCTCTCAACAGAATGTCAAATCTTAAGTATGTCACCGTGATAATCTGCGTCTTGGGAGCCCAGTCTGTGATCTGTATGCCAACGGAGGCTACTGAAACGGAGGCTGCTGAAACGGCGGCAGAGCACACGATAAGTCCTGCTCCTGAAGCTGTTCGTGAGAGGTGGTTTAACCAGACGATTTTATACCTCCCGGAGGTTAAGTTAAGTCGTATGGACCAATCAGATGCGGTCACGTTCTATCATTCTGTAACTTAACTCGACGGGAAAACGATGCAAAGGCGCTCTAAGATGGCTGTCTACTTATGATTTTGACCTGGGGATAGCGATTAACAGCAGAGAATTACAAATTATACATCATAACACGTTCGTCACAATATGTCTTCCGCTGTACGGTATGCTCAACATTATCTGCACCAAACGCAGGGTTCCAAACCTCTGCAGCCACTCGGGCACCAGGCACACCAGCAAAAACGACAAACGGTATGAGCTTGTGCCCAGCCGCCGAGGCTGCAAGAAACACAGTGGCACGGAACCCGTTCACCGCACTCCCTAAAGTTGCAGTTAACAAGTTAACCCCTCCAGACCGGGAGGTCCAAGGAACATCTAAACTGCATATGCTACATAATTAGACTTGATGTTTGTATATAAAAATGTTTAGGGTATGGTACTAGAGGCAGGTCAGTGAAAAAGTCGTGCTCAAGTAGAATACAAACTGCATATTCGTATGCAATTTGCGTCTTCGAGCTGAATAATGCAACGTATCGCGGAGAGTGACAGGACACCACACCAAACCCGCGGAACAGAAACAGCTACTCTCCAGTTCCCATTTTCAAAAATTTAGTGTTCAGAACTTCCCATACAAAACCTCACACACAAAGTTGGGGTGTCATTCCTACGAGTGACACAAGCAAATGATGCGTACACATGGGTTCTATGTACCATACAAAATTCAAAATACAATAGATCGGTAGAGTTACAGCTGGTGCAGCAACCACTTGACACGCTCAATTGCGTGTACAAAGTAGTTGCACATGCTCCTACTCGAGATGGGAATGCGTGAAAACAGGCAAACCATCACCAAGTTCAACGAAAGCTACAGTAACATGAGTTGGACGATTTCAAAAGTAATTGATTTACCATGCATAAATGCATCTTATGAGCACCCTAATATGCATTTTAGTCCCTACTGACTGGTGCGGCGCCTCTTGCCTGAAGCTGGAGTCCCAGGCGTAGATGGTGTTCCAGGATCAGTCGCTCGGACTTTGCGACGGACTCGAATTGGCTTGGCATCTTCCACTGGGATTAGTTTTCCATTGGCCCACTCCTGGTGCCAGATATCCCAACACGTCATAGCCACCTCTCGAACCTTGCGACGAGCGCGCATGCAGAGGAATATTGGCCCCACCTCACTGCAATCACCACAGAAGTACGACGTTGTAGAGGCACGCTGAGTATCTGTGCGTAATGTTGAACAAACCTTGCAAGCGCGCTGACGTCTCTTCGGCTGTGTGCTTGCGTTACGCCACTCGTCAACTTGACGAGCAGAATGTTGAGACTGCTTGTCTGCGCCAACTGGAAGAGGTTCGTAGCGAGATGTAGTAGAAGGCTGTGGGGCTCCAAATGTATTACCCTCGTACATGTCTGTGGCGTGGAGTTGACAAAGCTGAAGGTGGAGCTTTATCATGTACTTCACATGTGTCAAGGGTTTTGACTCCTTGTTTTTGCGGTAGTCCTTGTGAATGATATAGCCATTAACAATCGCTAAGTCAATCAAACCGAGCACCAGTGACTTGTAATACTTCTTGAAGCGCAGTGCACGTTGGAGAGAGTATCGTTGCAAGCGCAACTGATCGTGGACATCCACGCCCCCCATGAAGGCGTGGTAGTCCTTCACCACTCTCGGACACGGTACTTCAACCTGTTCACCACAATCCTGGCGCACAACTCTATCCATCTCCGTGCTGCCGCCAGTACAAAGGAAGTGTACTGGCCGTGAATCCCACCAGCTGATGGCTTTCATGTCGGGAACCAACTTTGAACGAGAAATCTTGCACGAACCGCGCGGAATTGCTTCAGGTCTTGTTTTTTTCTTCTCGATAACTTGCTTGCAGTACCCAAGTCGATTGGTCATGATAGTGCCAACACAATAGAATCCCATTAGCAACAGCTGAGCCGCCAGCGCCACCGACGTATAAAAGCGATCTACGACAACTAGTCTCATTCCTTGCTTGCGTGCATCTCGCCCAAACACTTCCAACAGATTTCTCACTACAGCAGCAGGTCCAGACTTCATGTCAGGTTTGTGAGCGTCACTTGCATGCTGCTTCTTGCCGCAGTACACTTCAAACCTGTCCATATGTAGCATGTAGCAACATAAGTTAGAATTATAAACTGCATAATACAACACAAGGAAAAATAAATGCCAAAAAAATACCGAATGCAGTACGCGGTGACCGCACTGCACAACATGAAGAGCTTTGTGCCCAACTTGTGGGGCTTGTCCTTCAAGTACACGCGCATCTTGTTGAAAGACGAGCGACTCGGTAATACAGCTTCATCAAATGCTAAGTGTGCTGGTGCAATGTAACCACGAGAAAATGTTCTTTGGAGAACCTCCACCACCTTTCTGATTTTCCAAGCACGATCCGTTTGAGCTCGCGGATCACTGTTCGAATTGAAATGGAGGTTCCTTGAGATCTCCATAAAGCGGTCGCGTGAAAGAACAGAACCAAAACTCCCGCGTGAAATCGCACCAACATCAGTCGTCTTCCAGTGATTGGATAATTTTTGGCGGTTTGGTGCAATTGTCCTTGCCACCAACAGCCCCATGAATCTGCAGAGCTCATGAGGCATGATTGATTTCATTGTTTCCATTTCATGCTGAACATCGCGACGTGTCTTGCGTGGCAGGTCCGGATTCCGTCGTTGTTTCTTCCGATAGCGCTGGTACGCATCATCAATTCGCCGAGGCAACATCTCGCGATGGTAGTCATTGGAACAAGTTGCGATATGCTGCCATAGCACCACCGGCAAAAAATAAAAAAATAGAGCAACCGGTGAGTCACCATGCCGAAGGGCCTCAGCAGTTGGTCCTGAGTAGTTTTGCCGCAGGATAGCTTCTGGAATCATCGACAGGTTCGTATGGAGACATCAAGTGCTCGTGGATATCAGGTTCTTCAACATCTTCCCACCCCGTAGCTGTCATGCTCCGCAACACAGGATCTGTCAGATTTCCAGCTAGTACTTGATCTTCCCCCCCAAAACTCTGCAAAAAATTCTCTGCAAAGAGAACTTCAGCTGCAATTTCGGCCTCCGTTTCTTCTGGATCATCACTAACATCTTCTGGTAAGCAATGTACCTCCACATCTTCACTCGAATCGTATTCACCAGTCTCAACGTCATCTTTTTCAGCTTCATCACCCGAACCGATACTTTCAAAAGAACCACTAGCCCCTCCATCCATCGCATTCAAATCGTCATCCTTATCCGCCAATAACTCGTTACCAAGAGCAACTACTTCGGCTTCATCGTCATCTACAAGATGAAAAACAATTAGTATTCAGCATAATATGCATCATTACATGCAGCATATTGTGCAGCATAGTATGCAGACTAACATGCAACATAATATGCAACATACCGTTGTCCTCATCTGCATCAGATGGACGAGCGCTTGTGATATCCTCGTCGCTGACTTCGACATCAGGAGACGTCGCCAACAACTCCAATGAACGACTCGTTGAACGCCGAGCAGGTGTAGTCGGTGCCGCTGTGTGTGTAGCGGTAGCTTGAGCAGGCTCGCCTCCGGTAATTGTAGGAGGCACAGTACTAGCTTGAGTAGGAATAGCTTCCGAATAAGATGGTTGGACAGGTATTGTTGGAATAGTAGAAACTTGAGCGGCAAATGTTTGAACAGGTGTCACCAAATCGCTTGACGAAGTAGATGCTTCAATATTGGTAGCTTGAGTTGTAACAGGTTGATTATTTGACTGTTGACTAGCCCGAGCTCGTTCACGAGCCTCGGCTGCCTCAATGTCAGCTAGATAGTTTTGTCGGACAATTTCAGCAGCCGCAGCAATCTGCGCATCCCAGGAGCAGTACTATGAATGCCACAAGTACCACAAAGGCGGGAACGGCTGCGTAACACTGCAAATAAAGAGATAGAAGACATAAATAGTTAGCATTTCTTAAATATCAGCACAAACCTTTGAAACATACCGTTCGCATAGTACTCTAGCACAGCCTCTTCGCCACGAAAAAAATGTACGCCTTCCGACCCGGTTGTGCTACCACCAGGCCTGATGTAGAAGTAGCGGTCATCAAGGCTGCGCCGTGGTGGGGGCTTGCGGTACCAACCTTGACCCTTGAGCTCTTTCCACACCGACTTGAACGACAGGTCGCGTCCAGTTACTTCACTATCGCGTAACACCTTACCTAATGGCCTCACCATTGTTCTCTCGGTCTGCTTGCGCACTGCTCGCTCAAATTCCGGAATGAGGCGGATTCCAAAACGGCGGGCGAGACAACGGCTGAGAACCACTCACTGGCTGATTCCTTTTGAAAGTTGATACAAATCAGAACGCAGACTCCCAGGAACCTACGAAATCATATATTTGGAAAATAGACAATTACCAGTCTATGGACAGTGAAAATAAAAAGACGCGTACAGAAACGAATCAAATGGTTATCTTAACGTTTGCATAGACCGTGGACGGGGGAAAGGACAGGCATACAAACTTTAAGTCAAATGATTGTTAAACTGAATATATTCAGTTTAGTGAGAAAGGCTATGTAGCATTATGCTACATCCGGTCTGGGGGGGGTTAAAATTATACATTTAAAACTATACACACAAACCGGTTACCTTGTCAAACATCAACTGTCGGAGCCCCGACAAATTCAATTGTTGTTTTCCCATTCATATCGATGTAAATTGCGGTTTGGTCCATGATATAAACCGCTGCGTACTTAGAGGATCCATCCTCGTATGCTAGAATTCTTCTTCCTCGATTCTACGTTGGATTGAACGTGAAAATAGATCTCCAACAGCCTAGGCAAAATTTATGTGTTAGCCATCCTGATTTCGTATGAATGACATTAACATTTCTTACCTTCTTGTCGTTACGGGTTTTTCTTCCCTTATGAGTTATCCTCCCGATAGTTGAACGGTTTCGGTTTAAGAATCGGCGGATAAACATGAGATTCGCAGGCCGTGACCGGCTGTGAGAGAGCTGCGGAGAGAACTTCGACATCATCAATATCAAACACTCTGTTGAAACACACAGAGATCTATTCTTCCGCATATCAACGATATAGTCGAGAAGCCGCAGTAACATCCACAAGTATCGATATGTAGGAAGCAGTAGACAACGCAGAGGGCAAGTTGACTGCGTACCGTTTCTCTAGAGCAGGATGTCGGATTGCGAGTGAAGCTCTACTAGAAGGCTCCACACAGCACTTATTGGGTGAGTTAGCTGCTTTCAGTTCTCTTACTTGCTTTTTCCATCGATGTAGTGGTGAACGGTGAACGCCTAGTGCTTTAACCACAGTAGTGGTGGATTCGGCAGCAGCTAGGCGATTGACAGCCTACACGCACACACAGTAATTAGGTTGGAACTCGGAACGACGAATGCTGGCGCTCGTCTTCGTGCCTGAAAATTCTTTTTATTCATGTTTTTGGGTCGCCGAGGCATTGTTACCACCCCAAAACTGAAATGCGCGAGCGGGATGGCATTTCGGCGGGAATGCGCTCTGTCCAATGAAGTGGTGAACGATACTTTTTACCTCGTAAAAACTTTCCCAGGGATTGTGCATTTTATTAGCGGGCAAACTTTTTACCAGTGTCGCACTGAGACCGTGGTTTACAGTAGGTACTTCAGTAAATTGTTATTGTGCGCTCGCGCTTAACACCCAAGTTTGAGATTTTGGCGTGATACAGTCTCACAAAAAATTGTAATACAGATGGATGCTTGCATCAGACCAAAGGGTGTATTGTGAGCACCTCTACTCTTTTAAGAGTTACTATAAAATTAAAATAGTTGATGATCAACTATTTTAATTGTATACTTACTCCATCGAAATGAAATGATAGTAGTAGTGAAGATTTTATTTGATTATATCTACGGTATCCTCATTAAAATCCTAATTTTGTTTTGATCATCGCTACCAATGGCGATTGTCTTGCTAGTCTCATGGCTGCAACTGATTCCCTCGGTTGTTGTTCGGGTAGTTTAATAAAACTGTCGAGACATTGGCTCAATAGCACTCCCTTCTCTACTCTTTCAGGTAACATTTGTTCTCTCCCCTCAACAGTCTTATTCCTGCTTCTTGAAAGTCGTAGCAGCTTTGCTCCATTGACATTGATTCTTCCTCGAAATTTTTTCTGTTTCGCTGTACCCATAAGATCGTGTAGCAAACTGTAGTTAATACTCTCCAGATTCTCTGGAGTACTTCTTCAAATTGAGATGTATAGCTCCCAGTGTCTAGTTTTAGTCGCATCTTCATCGTTGTTGAGATCGGTGGCGCTTTTCGAGATGCGCAGTAATATCTGAATCTAGGTTCACTTTCTGATGCCGGGGCTCCGATCCAGTGACTTATTAGCCAGAGCCAACACTCTTTCGCATGCGGGCACTCCCAGAAGATATGAGTTTGGGTTTCCTTGCCCAGTTGACATCTTCTGCATGTGCTGTCATCACGTCGCCCCTCGTAACATAGATTAAGTTGTCGTATAACCATTCGATACACTACCCATATTTGATATTGCGTTATGGCATAGTCAAGAATAACTCCATCGAAATGATGGAGTGTGCTTTCCCGTGTTATACCAGCTATCAAGTTATTGATTATGTTTATTAATCAAATCTCCAGAAGCGGCTTTTATAAACTGGATACTTTAGATTGCGGGAATTCCACGGGAACACATGCAAGATGATGCTTGGATCATTTGTCACCACTCAGTCTTTACTCGAATCCAAATTTAAAGTGTCGACATGTAACTCCTCATATGTATCATGAAGGAACTGGTGAAGCGAAAATCAACTTGTAATAGCTCAAATTGTTAAAAGTGTACCAAGTTTTTAGTGTAAGGGAGATTTACAGAATTTGGAGGTGATCGAGCAAACAGCGCACATTAAAATACAGAACCACCCGAACTGCGGGAACAGGGACATTTTGAGCCAAAGTCCTGTTCCTAGTCGGCTAGTTTGGAGTGCTATTTTAGTGATGTATATAATATAACTACATGCATTTGTGGTCTTCAGCGTCAACTTGGACAGAATTTCCAGTTGGTAACCATCATGTATCTACCATGTTGGTACTTTACATTTACGGATATTTTAAATTAGGATTTTAATGAGGATACCGTAGGTATAATCAAATAAAATCTTTACTACTACTACTACATTTACGAATATTTCTGATAAGGTAATGAATCCCATCGCTTCCTGGAGAACCGGCTGTTCTCCAAGCTGATGTGCATGTCCTGTGCTCTGTTCATGCATTTATTTACCGTACACTGTATTAGTAGGATTAGTAAGAGATTAGTTAGGGTATTCAAACGATCAGTGAGATAAATGTTTTCCGTACCGTATAGTATTGGATGCCAGTTCGCAATTCACCAGCACAACCAGTCATGCGATTCCAAGTTCTACTTGTCACGGTGCTCGCTCTCCTCACCAGCAGAGTTTTCTCGGGAACGACGGAAATCGGAAAATCTTTAGGTTTGCCTGAAAAACAGAGGCGATTGCTGCGGACTGTTAGCTCGACAACCGCAGTTGACGAATCCACGGAGGAGAAAAGCTTATGGACTCGGATAAAAGTACGATGGTGGCTGGAGACTGGCCAAACCGATGAATATGTTTCCAAGGCGCTAAAACTGGATGATGTGGACGATGCAACTCTGAAGACCAAGAAGAACTACAAGCATTACAAGTACTTTACCAAAAAATCTTTGGACTATCGAATCAACAAGTGGCTTCGAAAGGATACCACCACGTTTACCGTCTGGAAAGAGTTGGGGTTCTCACATATTACCACGGTAAACCAGCTCGATGACATCATGGACATACCCAATTTCCATATCTATACGCGCTACGTGAACGACTTCGATACTAACGTAGAGCGGACGCTGGTCGCTGGATATAACCCCCCCGCTGTAATGATCGATCCGTGGGTCTCGGAAGCTGAGATGGTTATGAGAACCACAATTATGGCCCAAGCGGGAAGGGATGATAACGTTGCGAAGGTACTACTGGGCATGACAGTTCCTGGCAAACCAAGAGAGGTGTTGCAAGGAGATGCACTCAAGGAGCATGGGGCAATCCCGTACTTTCAGATGTTTCAGAAGCTAAAGAAGGAATTGTCAGTCCCGACAACTACTACCTAGGATGGATAGATTTCACGCGAAATTGCGTTGTCAGTCCCTTCGTCATCAGTCGGTAGTGCATGTTCTGTCATGGGAGGTATAATTACTGTGAAAGTTCGTGCAACTTAGCTATAGTGCAGCCATCTGAGCCATGCAACACGACGATGCATTGACACATTGATGCTCTGGCGTTTTCGTTCTCGCGTTCTGAACGTCGCTGATCTGCGTGCGCCCGAGACAGCCTCGCGTACAGCCATTTGTGCGTTGCTCCACTTTCAGCTCGGTGTGGCGGATGCGTCCGTCGCTGCGACACACAGTGTCTGTGTCCATCGAAAGCGCATTTCGCCGCCATTTTGGCATCGTCATGCCGCTGCATCAAATACACCAGCAAAATGCGTTCGGGCAAGGCAACTAATTTAATCTCATCCGTTTCTCGGTATGTGAAGTTTTGCGTCGACGAATGGCCAAAGTCAAGGAGGTATTTCGCTGTCGTGACGACAAACCACTCCATTATTGCTTCGGCGCAGACGAGCGTGGGTGTGTGCGGAGCAGGGGCGAAAATCCAGGTGAACAACGCCTGCATCTGGGCAATGGCAATTTGTCGTCCCAACTAGCATGTCACCTCAAATAATACGCAGTCTGTCATGCGACGGCGCCTAAAACCAAGTCTGCTTTCCTGGACATCGCCATTTGTCCTGCAAGAGTGCATCTGGCCATGTGTGGTGTCCCATTAGAGGAACAATCACAAGCAGATCCGCTGCTTTTGATGAAGCAGATCCACTGCTACCTGTACTGTACCTACATTCCCCTACCCTCATTAAGTTCTCATTTGCTAAAAAACGAGGGTTAGGCTTTCAAAACGCTTTTTATAGACCGTGTGTCGTTGTGTTGCACACAGCGCGGGCTAGGCGTGCCTATCCGTTCCTGCTGGCTAACCGTTCGAGTCAAATCGCGTCGCGTTCGAGCGAGTGCTGAGCTTCCCACAGGCACGTAAGAACGAGCACGCCCTCGTGAGCGACTCGGGACATCGATAGGTAGGCTCTGAACCCCTCGCGCCGGGTCCCAGCGCGCCAACGCCGTCTTTTGAGGCCGACCAAGGGACCTTCCTCACGTTTTTCCCTTTCGGTGAGTCGCTATGGAGGTGGGCGCCCCCGTGTGGGTCTTTGATCATGAATTATGGCACGAGGCAGTCGTCGCTGCCCCTGTGGACGCATCGTCAGGCCTCGTGGAGTGCGCGATCGAACCAGAGGCTAATGATGAACACCTAATGACCTCCGACGGAGACAATGCCACCCCCGATGCACAGGACTTCCAGACGCCCCGTAAACGTCGCAATTCACGACGCAACTCCATGCGACGGACAATTTCCATTCAGGCGGAACTCGTACTACCACGCAACCAGGGAGAACAGTACCACACTGTACAGGACTTGACTAAACTTGTGCATTTGCACGAACCTGCTATTCTACAGGTGCTGAGACGACGATTCTTCCATGGAGAGATTTATACTAGCACAGGACAGATCTTGGTGGCGATGAACCCGTTCAGAAGACTGTCGTTATATGCAGATGACATTAAAGACCAGTACTATAATCTGGGAGGAGATGCCGAAGCGGACAAAAGCAGATTGGCGCCTCATGTCTATTCTGTCGCGGATCAAGCTTTCCGGACGATGCTAGTTCCCCGATCGGGCGACAAGAAGACAGATCAGACAATTCTTGTGAGTGGTGAGAGTGGTGCGGGTAAGACAGAAACCACGAAGCTCATCATGAACTACTTGGCTTACGTGTCGACCAAGCGCACTCGTCGGCCGATTCGAGCGAGCAACTGCGATCAAACGACAATTCATGACAGAGTGTTGGAGTCGAACCCGATTCTAGAGGCGTTCGGTAATGCAAGGACTACTAGGAATAACAATTCCAGTCGCTTCGGGAAGTTCATCAAGCTGGGTTTTACGTCCTCCGGTGAGATGCTGGGTGCTTCGATTTCTACCTACCTCTTGGAACGCGTGCGCCTCGTGTCACAGGGCAAGGGTGAACGGAACTACCATATTTTCTACGAGATGTGTGGCGGCAGCTCCCCATCGGAGCGACAAGAACTGGCACTGCGGGACTTGCATGAGTATGCGTATTTAAATCAGTCCGAGTGTTACGAACGTCTAGACGGTGTGGATGATGCTGAATCCTATCATGTGACGCGAAGAGCCATGTCAAGCATTGGCATGAGTCCTGACGAGCAGCTCAATGTGATGAAAATTATTTCTGCAGTGCTACACTTGGGCAACGTTTCCTTTACGACAGCTACGCGCAATGGTGGAAAGGATGATGCATCTGTTGTAGACATGGATGAATGCGGTGATAATATTCAAGCCATTTGCTCGCTCCTTGGTGTGGAAGAAGATGTATTACGGAGTACGCTCTGTACAAAGCAAATCAAGGCTGGCGCCGAGTTCATTACAACTCGTCTTCCTGTTGCGCAGGCACTCTCGACACGCGACTCTGTGGTCAAGACACTTTACTCGAACCTGTTTAACTGGCTTGTGGATCGCATCAACCGGAGTATCGAGTACAAGGAAGAAGCTGGTAGCAGTCAGTTCATTGGTGTTGTTGACATTTTTGGTTTCGAGATTTTCGAGCAGAACCGTCTAGAGCAACTGTGTATCAACTATGCCAACGAGAAACTGCAACAATTATTCGGCAGATTCGTGTTCCGGATGGAACAGGACCAGTATGTTGCCGAAGAAATTCCTTGGAAGTTTGTGGACTACCCAAATAACGATGTGTGCGTGGCGTTGGTGGAAAAACGTCACATGGGTATCTTTTCTCTTCTTGATGAGCAGTGTCTGATCCCGCGTGGTAATGACGAGAAACTAGCAAACAAGTATTACGAGTTGCTAGCAGGCAAGCACGAAAGTTTCTCAGTGACCAAGCTTCAGCGGGCAAAAGGACAATTTGTTATTCACCACTATGCCGGCGATGTGTGTTATATGACAGATGGATTTTGTGACAAGAATAAGGACCACATGCACACAGAGGCGGTGGATCTGCTGCGCACGTCCAAATTCTCCTTTGTGCGTGCTTGTTTCGAAAATAGCGTCAATGCTGGTAGCGCTAGTCCAAGTAACGGACGGACGGAGTCTCGTGGCAGCGATGGCAATCGTCGCCGATCTGGCGGCATTATGTCATCAACAGTTGTAGCACAGTTCAAAAGTCAACTGAGCTCACTTTTAGAAGTGCTAAATGCAACGGAGCCTCACTTTATTCGTTGCATTAAACCGAATGACCAAGCGAGTGCGTCGCAGTTCGAGCGAAGACGTCTTCTAGAGCAGTTGCGCTGCAGTGGTGTGTTGGAAGCGGTCAAAATTTCTCGTAGTGGCTACCCGGTGCGCTTTCCTCACGATGTATTTATCAAAACGTACAGTTGCATCTTGTCCCAGGTACCAACTGCACAAGGGCAGGTGGAGAAAGAAGTGGCATCTCAAATGGTGGAAAAGTTGGCGAAAATGGTTGATGTTAATACGGATGAGAAGCACCCTCCGTTCCAGGTGGGCAAGACAAAAGTATTTTGTGTTCTGGAAGCCCATCAAGCTCTAGAAGCCGCTCGGTCAAAGGCCCTGTACAAGTCTGTGATTACTTTGCAACGGTACTGCCTGGGCTACACTTTGCGAACGCGCTATCAACGGAAACGTCGATCGAGCATTCGTATCCAAGCAATCTGGCGCTCTTGGTCATGCTGGCACCGGTATCAGCGAATTGTTCGCCGTCAACGGGCGGCTATTAAGCTGCAAAGCACTACACGTGGGTTTTTGACCAGAAAACAGGTCAAGCGCATTCGTGCTGTTACTATCATCCAGTCCTTCGTGCGAGGGTGGCTTGTTCGACGTGAGTATTCCGCCAACACGCTAAGTTTCGAGCATGATGTGTCGTACGTAGGCTCATTAGACGAACGGAGCACTACGGCGAGTTCTATTTCACTTTCTGAGTCCATTTCAAAGGATAGGAAGAACACTACCATTTCGTTCCAGAGCTCGGTCTCCACGAGTGACTACTCTGACACTGACGGAAGTATCAGCATCAGAAGCAGCTCTCGCGTGTCAAGGAAGAAGATGATCGAGGAATATGAGCCACCCAAGCACGTTCAAAACGAGTATGAGATCGTGTGGGAATGCGGGCTGCTGGGCTTGTACTTTGAAAGCGATCCAGTTTCTGGCATGCCCATTGTACGTCGTGTTCATGAGAGTTTGAGCAACTGCGCGGACATCTTTGAAGTTTCTCGTGGTGACGTTCTCCTTGATGTGGGTAAGGTGAAAGTGAAGAAAGGTGATATTCGTCGCATTCTGACCTTGCTACAAGAAGTTCAAAAGCCTGTCCGTTTGCACTTCCTCCGCAATCCGACAGAGTCGTTTCGCCTCAGGTCAGGTTCACTTGAGCTTCTGGGCGAAGAAGACTATGAAGTGCTATGGAAGGAAGGCGTTCCGCTCGGACTAGGATTCCGTCCCGACCCAAGCACTGGATATCCGTGCGTCCTTCAATCACAAGGCAACCAACTTTTGCCCGGTATGTTCAATGTTCGGGCAGGTGATCACTTGGTCTTCATCAATGAGTTTTCAACACAAGGTGTGCGCTTCCAAAAGGTGATTGACATCCTGGAAAGCGGCCCTAGGCCAGCAGTGCTGCGCTTCCGCCACACTGACCTCGTGGAAGACCCAAACCAACAGTTGGATCAAACGAACCCTTTGAACAGCTCTGTCTTGTCGAACCCACAAGACGATTCTCACTCTATGGGAATGTCTCGCATGACGCGTCCATCCCGTGTGAGCTTTAACCCGAAGAATGACCATTCACTCTACTACATCACGTGGAAAGAGGAGGATGGTCCGTTGGGTATCGTCGTCAAGCAAGAAAGCACGAGCTATTACCCGCGTGTGATCAACGTGAAGAGCGAGGGTGCTGTTACGCGGGAGTCGCAAAAGAACCGCGTGGAAATTGGTGATGTGCTGCTGAGTATTAACAACAACAACATCAGCAAGATGGGTTTCGGCGCAGCGATGAAGTTGTTACAGAAGGGTCCGAAGCCGCTTCTTCTTATGTTCCAGCGTCCACGCACATCCATGACCATGACGACAAGGAGTTGCAACTTGTAGTTCTCGTCTTCTCTGTAGGTGTTAAATAATCAAGTTTTGGGCTGCACAGATAGCAAGTTACGGTGTCAATGGCGAACCCACAGCTCGAGATGGTCATGTCTGCAGACGAGGATGCAGTTTAGAGATTCTCGACTTCATAGTGAGGTTTTCATCCCGTTCGACCTATTCGAAACTGAGCTGTGGTGTTCAGCTTCGTAGTGAGGCTTCTCCATTGCGGTGTGTCCGCTGAAAGTATTTTGAATATTGTTTTGTTATAAAGTACGTATTCATCGTTCTCATGAGAAGTCAATTGTAGAATGCAAAAGTGGCTTAAAATTCACCATTAGCTATCAAAGCTATAATGTTCTTTACTCCTTCTTCTCCTGACGGAGGTGAGCAAGGATAGCATCGATGTCATCCGAGTGGTCTGTGACGAAGTAGCGACCCTCACGCTCCACCATTTCACCCTTCTCGTTGAAGAAGATGAGCGTAGGCACCGTCTTGACGCCGAACTTCTCGCACAGCTCGAGCTTGAGGTCACGACGGGCGTAGGGCAATGCAATCCACGGCATCTCTTCGTAGTATTCAGTGAACTTGGCTTCTTCCTTGTCCGAGGACACGAAGACGATCTCGAAATCCTCGTGGCCAGCATCCTTGATGTCTTTGTAGACCACATCCAGCAGCGGCGTGAACTTGCGGCATGGTGGGCAGTAGTGGCCGCTGAAGTAGAGGCCGATGACCTTCTTGCCAGCCAGCGCCTGAGAAGTGGGCACCACCTCGCCACTCTTGAGCATCAGTTCATTCTGGAGAAGCGCTTCCATTGTTGACAAGTAACTGCTGTGAACTAGAGTAAAAATGTGAGAATGAGATGAAAAGTTGGCAGTTTTAAAAGGGCGGGAAGGTTTGGCGGGACGAATATTGATTGGAGGAAAAGAAATGACAAAACAGGATCAGGCGATGTGGTTGGATAATAAAGAAAACAGGTGAGAAGAAGAGGTATGATTAGCTGAATGATGTTTGCAAATCAAAATGATGAGGTGTTGACGCGATATGGCTACACTTGAGATGTGGACGAATGTAGACAGAATACGTGTAGGTTGATCTTTGACATTCATGTGCGTATTACTAGCCTCCGACACCACTTATGCTGCTAATACGCTCTTTCCTATACGCTACTCAAAGCTGATAAAAATGGACGCTCATGCGCCTCGAGTCTCCGTTGTCTGCAGCACTGATCTCTCATGTCCTCTTCCTTTCTTCACTTTCGTCTGCAGCCTCGCTCACGGTTCCTTTGCCATGTTATTAGCGGCAAGCTGCAATCCAAAGCATGTGTCACTTAGCAATAGTAGAAACCACCCCATGGACGCCCGAACAGGCAACTGGACCCGTAAATGCCGCGGCCGAATGAGTTCCACCAGCCGAGCGGATAGCGCCAGCCGTAGCGAAAGCCTCCAAAGTATGGGTACGTGAAGCGCCAGCGGTACGTGATTCCACCCGTCGGGATATAGCCACCTCCTCCACCGATGAAATATTCCAGTTGCTCCCGGCTCGACGGCACAGGCTCTCGGGTGTCGAGAACTGTAACACCTGGTGGTTGTGTCTGCTCCGTTGGAGAGTCCTCCGCAGCCGGAGCTGCTGGTGCATCATCGGCGTGGGTGCAGCCGAGCATGACGACCAGCACCAGCAGCATTAGAGCGGTGAAGCGCTTGATCATGATGACAAATTCTCAGGGTGAGTAGGTCTTAGATGGAGTCTTCACTACTACGCAAAAAGCTGAATGAGCCCAAAGCTGGTTTCACAAGCAGGCAAGTCAATAAGCTTGCGTCAGCCAGTTGGAGAAAACTCTGTGTCATGCTCAGCCCGTTGCATCACTATTTCTTGGGACCTGCCACGAAAACACGAGTCCTATATTGTCAACAAAACACCCAGAAATGCTCCAACGCCCGTCGCAGACCCGCACTCGACTCGATCGATGAGTAGATTATTCAAAACAATGAAGTCACAGTGTTACCCTCATCGAGAAGAGCTGCAAGCCTCAAGTTCGACCTTGATGATTGATATTTATATTGCTCCAGCACTAGCTAGTGTACTCTACTCTAATGATTACCAAATGCAGGGGTGATCTTGGCTGGTGCTGAGTGCAGACTTCAAATCTGTAGGCCATTCGCTTGGCAGGAGTTCGATTCTCCCTCGCCTGCGCCTTTTTCCTAAAACATCTAATAATTCAATGCATCGATTCAACACTATCAAAATGAAAGTGGCGACCAAGCCTTACCAGATGAAGACGCAATTCTGTATTAATACATGAAGACTCTTGTGCTACACTGCCCGTTTCTTCAATGATAAGCGTTCGTGTAATCAAGTGCGGCATCCAAGCTCTTGGTCAAGCCGTTTCCTTGGCGAGCTGCCATTGGCCAGCCACCAAGTCACATAGGCCGCAACACGCCGTCCACCGACTTGCCCGACGTGCATCAAACGGACGGACCTCCAGTTCTCAACGAGCGACTAGCAAGACTCCAGCTCTCCCCTTCGCCAATATGCCTCGTCAGCTCAAGCCCGAGCAGTTGCTGACGCCCGTACCGTCCGACATTGCTATCAGCGACGCCATCGCACCGCTGCCCATCACGGAAATCGCCCAGGCCGCTGGAATCGTACGTTACTGACAAGATACTTTCGGTGATAATGGAAACTCTGGAGCTTAATATTAATGGAGACTTGTGCTTTATTGTAATTGCTATTGCTTACAGCTACCTGAGGAAGTGGTGCCCTATGGGTCGAACAAAGCCAAGATTTCGCTGGATGTGCGCGACCGCCTGAAGAACCAACCCAATGGCAATTACGTCGTGGTCACCGGTATCACCCCCACCCCATTGGGGGAGGGCAAAAGCACCACTACTATCGGGTACGTTGAGATTGAGACTGGAAAGAGGTGAACCAGTTAATGACATGAATGTCGTTTTGTCATCAGACTGTGCCAAGCGCTGGGCGCTCATCTCAATAAGAAGGCTTTCGCTTGCATCCGTCAGCCCTCACAGGGCCCTACGTTCGGTGTTAAGGGAGGCGCTGCAGGAGGAGGTTATGCCCAAGTTATCCCTATGGACGAATTCAATCTGTACGTCGAGGAATCAGTTGGTTACGGTGACGATGTGAATCTTGCTGACATCGATGCTTTTGGTTGAATGCAGTCATCTGACGGGGGACATTCACGCCATCACTGCTGCTAACAACCTGGTTAGAGATTTTGGGTTTGATTCCATTCGCTATGACAGTAAATTGACTGATGAAATTGATGTCTGTAGCTGGCTGCTGCTATTGACACTCGCATGTTTCACGAGAACGCACAAAGTGACAAAGCGCTGTTTCGTCGTCTCTGTCCGACGTCGAAGGACGGATCCCGCAAGTTCTCACCAGTCATGTTCAAGCGTTTGCAGAAGTTGGGCATCACCAAGGTGTCACCTGACGACCTCACAGACGAAGAGATCCACAAGTTCGCGCGTCTTGACATCGATCCAGACACGATCACTTGGCAGCGTGTGCTGGACACTTGCGACCGATTCCTGCGCCAGGTGGTCGTAGGTGCTGGTCCTGCCGAGAAGGGTCAGACCCGCACGACTGGCTTTGATATTACGGTGGCTAGCGAGATCATGGCAATTCTGGCACTTACTACAAGTCTCCAAGACATGCGCGAGCGTCTGGGACGCATTGTCATCGGCATGAGCCGCGATGGTGAACCTGTGACGGCTGACGACCTCGGCGTTGGTGGTGCTCTTGCTGTGCTCATGAAGGATGCAATCTTGCCCACCCTCATGCAGACTGTGGAAGGAACTCCTGTATTCGTGCACGCTGGCCCGTTCGCCAACATCGCCCACGGCAACTCGTCCATTATCGCTGACCAGATTGCTCTGAAGCTTGCGGGTGAGGACGGCTTCGTGGTCACTGAGTGCGGTTTCGGTGCCGACATTGGTATGGAGAAGTTCTTTAACATCAAGTGCCGTACGAGTGGACTGACCCCGCAGTGTGTGGTGCTTGTCTCCACGGTTCGTGCGCTCAAGATGCACGGTGGGGGCCCAATGTGGTCGCTGGCAAGCCGGTAAGTTGTGGCTTTTGTGATGATGCGCTTCGTTACGACAGTTTTCTTATGTTACCCTGTATCTTCGTGTTTTGTCAGCTCGACGCCGTGTACGTCGAAGAGAATCTCGAGATGTTGGAGCGTGGATGCGCCAATATGCAGCACCACATCCGCAACGCGCTGAAGTTTGGCGTTGCTGTCGTTGTGGCTGTGAACGTGTTCGCTACGGACTCACCTCGTGAGGTGGAGCTTGTGAAGCAAAAAGCGCTGGAGGCGGGTGCCACCGCTGCTGTGGAAAGTAACCACTGGGCTGAGGGAGGCAAGGGAGCCAAGGCCTTGGGTCACGCTGTCGTCACGTCTTGTGACAAAATGCGCTCGCAGGGTAGTCCTTTCAAGTTCCTGTACCCGCTGGAGCTCAGCATTGCAGAGAAGTTCGAAGTCATCTGCAGTACGTTGAATATCCTGTCACCGTCTTCTCTTATTGAACGCGTATTTAACTTGATTGTTTTGTGTTGAGTAGAGGAGATCTACGGTGCTGACGGTGTTGAGTTCAGCGAGGAAGCTAAGAAGAAACTTGTCGTGTACTCTCAACGGGGTTACGGCAAGCTGCCTGTGTGCTGTGCCAAGACTCACCTGAGTTTGAGCACCAACCCAGCAGCAAAGGGTGTGCCTACGGGCTTCTCAGTCACTGTGCGTGACATCCGCGCATCTGTCGGTGCTGGCTTCGTCTACCTGCTCTGCGGAGATATGATGACGGTACCTGGTCTTCCCACACGTCCAGGCTTCTACGACGTCGACCTAGACACCGAAACAGGGAAGGTCGTTGGTCTGTTCTAAGAACACAGTCAAAGTGTAGGCGTCCGATGATGAGCAAAGGGCGGCATGTCGTGGTCACACGCCCCCCCTTTCCTCTCTGTCGACCTCCA
>VOQZ01000222.1:0-30075 GCA_008079305.1 Phytophthora palmivora | reverse complement strand
GCCGGCCATCCTATCGACTTGGTGGCGAGGGGGGAAGTGATAAATATTCTTCCGACGACCTGTCCGAGCAGTCTCGGAGGTCGATCCTCCCATGGGTAGCCTAATTCTGCTCCCGAGGACAGTGATCTTGAGTCTAGTGCGGGTAAATCACTTCCGGATATTCGACAGTCCTCCGAGGCCACCACCTTGACTCCGCCACACCCCAAGGTTCCAAGATCAGAGTGGATTCCCAGCTTGATCACCAGGCGTCTATTTCGCTCAGCGGACGTCTTCCTTGGGATGTCGACCGCGTGAGTCACTTGAGCATCTCCACCTTGAACACCAAGGTGTTGAGTCACCTTTTGCTCGGTGTTCCGAATGGCTATTTCCTGACGTGGCTCCTTCTGCACACTTCTCGGATCGAGATCGAAGATTTTGTCACGGGCCCTGCTGTGGATGCTCTTATGTCTCTCAATCCTCCACCATGGGCATCTCTGGAATCCACCGAGGGACCCCTCTCTTTCATGGTCGATTTCATGCCTCCTGGTTTTTGTGAGAAGTACTTGGAATATGAGGAGAAGCATCTCCAGGCGCTCTGGGAGTCTAGTCACTTCCTGCCGATCTCAGACGACATGTGTGTTGCGGACGCAGCTTTATCAGCCTACCATGAAGGTCGTCGTCAGCGTCGATCTCGGGCTGGAGCCGCCTGGAAGCAGTTCTTGTTTCGACATCTCATCCCGGCTCTGCGTCAACAGTATTGCGATCTGATATCTTGCTGGATCCTTTTTCCTGCATTTCCCCAAGCCGCGTCACCCCAAGATCTGGTATCCGGATGTGTCTGCTGCGTCGTTGGAGGATGCGTTGTCCGCCGTTGATCTTGCGGAACCTGGCGTCTACAATATCGCCAATCTTCTACGGATCACCCAGCGACGCGTATTCCTCGTCTTCAGGACAAGTTCGTCAACGTGCCACCTTCCTCTCAGCCAGCCTCCAACATAGCAGTGCTTTAATCTTTAATTAATCCATTTCTTCTTCGCGATTCCCTTCTTTTATGCGTCGTTCTTAAGATATTAACGCCTTCGATCTTAGTGACTCATGGTCATCTAGTCGGTTTCACATGTATCATATTCACCACCGTCCACCTGATCTACCGCCGTCCGATAGATCCTTCACCTGTTCCTTCGTGATGTGACCAACTCACTTCACGATCTCGCCCCTTATGGCTCCTCATGTGATTGCATGACCTCGAATCGATTTCGATTCGTTCGATCTCGCAAATAGTCATACAGTAGAGCTCCACAATTAAGATCGGCTTCATCTACCCATGTCGGTTCGTCATATCCTTTCCAGTGCACCAAGAATTCGCGCAATGTACGTCCATATCGCGTACGCTTCCCCGATCTCATGTCTACGATCTTCGACTTCATATTCGTCGGTATCTAGATCTCGTACCCAGCTGTCTTCAGGTAACAAGGCTTCATCAAAATCGAATCGATCTTGATCTTGTATTGTCAACCGCGTCTTGGGACGGTCTGGGAATTGTCGTACAGGCTTGATCTTAGAGACATGTACCACGGGAAAAGTCGGTATTCGGTACCGGCGATCTCAAGACGTACTGCATGTTCTCCACCAGTTCCAACACACGAAAGGACCGTGCCACATATGTGCCAGCTTACGCGCATATCCTTCCTTGACTCGATCTAGATACAGCCACACTTGAGTTCCAACTTCGATCTCATGTGGTCGGACCGTTTCATTGTGTCGATCTGACCTTTCTTGGATCGCAACACGTAATCTCTCTAACCTGCTCGCGTGCTTGCTGATATTGCTTCTGGATACGATATCGCCACCGGCGAGGTTCACGATCTCGTCTTCTCGTTGATCCTAATGGTATCATTGCTTCCAACGTAGATCGCGGATCCCAGCCATGTAACAGATAAAATGGGGTATCTCCTCGGACGCGATCTTGGGCAGTATTGAGTGCGAAGGTGAGGCGCTCAGCATATTCGTCCCAATCTCGCTGGTCGATATCCTCCACATACATCTTGACTGCACGTGTCAATGTTCCCACCATCCGTTCGGTTGTACCGTTTGCTTGCGGGCGGTATGCCATTGTTGCTCGCTGTCTCTGTCCCACGATTTGTTGAACGATCTGAAGAAGTCAGACATAAAACCGGGCTCTCGGTCATGTCGGATAGCCTCGCTTGCACCGAACGGACGAAAAACACATTCTTCGTAATTCTCGGCGACGGTCTGAGCTGTTCGCGATGCACTAGCTTCGCGATCACATATCCAGTGAATAGATCGATCCAGATCAGCAACTCGGTGTTTCCTTTGTACGATCTTGGTAACGACGGTATGTGATCCATGCCGATAATCTGGAATGGGTACGTAGCTTGCAAATTACCGGGCGATTCCCCGTGGATCGTAGGCCGTCCTTTCCCGTCTCGCAGTCTATGCACTGACCCACGTAGCGTTGCACACTCTGATATAATCCGCGCCAGTGGAAATGAGCTCTGATCTTGTGGTATGTCCGTCCGATACCTTGGTGGCCACCTTCCAGACTCGAATGATAGTGGTGCATAAGATCGTTTTGCAATGTTTCGGGCACTACGAGCTTGGCCACAAGATCGCGATCTTCGTCGGACTGCTTGGTCGGTGGAAAATAAAACAGTAATCCTGACTCATCGTCTCATAGCGATCTGCGATCTTAGAACAGCTTTTCGCTTCAGTCGACGTAAGATCTTGTACGTCCCCTCGCAGGTAAGCCTTAAGATCGACGATCCATTTCTCCTTCTTGAGCTCGGTTAATACGTTCCATCCTCATCTTTGCACGATCTCTTCTTGTAACACCTGGGTCGACATTCTTACGCGATCTTGTGACAGCAGCGATCTTGACTGTGGCTGCATCATCCTTAGCTATTAGCAACTCATCCAATCTATTGAGAGTCACAAGATCTTGGCGCTCCTCTTCCGTGACAATCACCACTCCACTTTCGCGACGTAATGCGGCACTCGCCAGACTGTCTGCGCTTTGGTTCCAATCTCGCTTCATATGAAGGAACTCATGGTTGGGCCAAGATCGGAGACGTTCCAGTGCTGCTGCCGTAACAACGTTAACCCCGGGGCTTTGCACTCGATCTCACCCTTCATTTGTCTGATCACCAAGTTAGAATCTCCACAGATAATCAGGCGTCCCTGTCCATATCTGACAGGAGATCGAGGCACAGAAGCAGACCATGGACTCAGCCTCATTTACCGTAAGATCGAGCTGATACTTCGAGCTGCTGAGATCACTGTCCATTCTGGTAGGCTCCACACTATTCCACTGTATGCTCCGCCACTTCGTTTCACACGTGCTGATCCATCAAAACTAACAACTAGTAATCTCTCGTCTGGCTCCACTGTTGGAGGTGGCATCGAGATCACTTGTCGCGGTTGTTTCCTGCGAGCGATCGAAATCAAGATCGAGTCCACTTCCTTGCGGGGGTAATACTTGCCGCGATCACACCTAAGATCTCGTCCTCCCCTTTGGTACATTTCACGATCTCAAGGGTCCAGCTTGATAGAAGTGCAGCCCATCGTCCTAACCGTCCTTGCAACCCGGATGAGTGAAGTACCACGCCAATGTGGAGTGGCGTGTCAATACTTTAATCGATCTTGTCACGAGTTGAGTATAGCAGATGTCTAGTATCCTGAGCAGAGCCAACACTTCTTTGTCGACCATACCATAGTTGATCTCGTTCGGCTTGAGCGTGCGACTAGTGAAAGTTACTGGCTTGTACACTCCGTCGTGTTCTTGCATCAAGGCAGCTGAGATCGCCCACTTGCTGGCGTATACTACCACCACCGGTTGTCGATCCACATCAAAGTGTTGTAAGATCGGAGCATTCACGATCTTGTTCTTTAAAGTGGCGAACGCTGTCCTGCCTCTAGCCTCAGTCCACCTGTTACCCTCTTCTGTAGCAACATTCTCATCGTCCCCAGTCGATTTTATCCTTCGAGCGATCTCATAGAAATCCGCTTCGCGTAGTTCGTACAGAACAGATGCGTAGATCGCGAAGTCTTCAATAAATCGGCTGTGTAGTTGAGACTTCCCAAGAATGATTGCATCGATCTTAGGTGGTGGGAATGGTAATTCTTGTAAAGCCGACAAATCTTTGGATGTGTCTCCAAACCTTCAGCTGATACACGATGTCCTAGATAGTCACCTTTTGCCGACCCCAGAAGCTTTTGGCGACACTGATGGACAAATTCCACTCGTCGCAGGGTCTAACAGCTTTTCCACCTTTTCGCATAACGCGTCCCACGATCTTCCGGTTACCAGTATGTCGTCGATGTAAGATCGACGTCCCAACACTGACTCATTTCTCCTAGATCAGGTTCTCCTGTCTCGAATACGTCCTTTCGGTCAGATCGATCTTGATCTTGGGTCACCTTCACGAATCCATATAGTGCATTGTCTAGGAGTCTCTGGTAGATCTGGGGAGCGTTTTTAAGTCCGAACGGCATTCGATTCCACTCAAACAATCCAAATGGAGTAATAAATGCCGAGATCGATCGGGCTCGGTCCGTCATGGGCACTACCCAGAAACCGCTGGCCATATCCAAGGAACAATACCAGAGAACTTTATCGAGATCATCCAGCAAATCATTGATCAGAGGCATGGGATATACCATGAGCCTTGTCAGACTATTAACCAGGCGGTAGTCGATACATAACCGGATGTCGATCCCATTCTTCTTGATGATCACAACTATGGGTGACGCCCAAGGAGATGTCGAGTGTCGGATCATCGAGCAGATAGAGTCCCTTGATGAGTTGATACAACTTTTCGCGGAATTGTATCGCCACTTTGCGACAACGTTGAGCGACTGGCTTTGCATTTCCCACATCTATGTCACATACCACTCCCTTCGCCGCTGGTGGTAAGGCATTGCCCTTTCCGATAAGGAGGTGCTTCCGTTTCCAGATAATCTGCA
The DNA here is from genome assembly GCA_008079305.1 of Phytophthora palmivora. Classification (NCBI taxonomy): domain Eukaryota; phylum Oomycota; class Peronosporomycetes; order Peronosporales; family Peronosporaceae; genus Phytophthora; species Phytophthora palmivora. Next base: position 25,113 of record VOQZ01000222.1, on the reverse strand, counting down.
CAAGACGTTCGATCTCCTCCTGGGTGTTGATATTGGCATCACCTATTTGAAGATCTTCGATCTTGACTTCTTCCGTGGTCGCGGTCACTTCTGGTAGCACAGCCATTTGATCTTCCACATCTTCTGCGAACAGCTTCCCCCTTCCTTGATACAAACTTCATCATCCATCGTAGGATCGCCTATGTCTGCCGCGCCTTGGTGCGAAGATTATTACGTTAGCAGGGTCGATCTTGCCTTGGTCAGATGTACATTTGATTGACGGTGGGCTTGCGTCCCCGTCCCTGCGATCTTGACATTGTGGATGGCTTTTACCGGCCGTGGTAAGATCGCAGTTGGTGTTACGTACTCGGGACGCTCCACCATTGGCTCGGTGATCTGCTCGTGGTACCCGCTTCACTGATCTCATCCGTAGTTGCCTGATATGCGAGATTTTGCCATTCGGCGTACCTCCTCGATCCCACGGATACATATCCCGGAATTCGGGGAATCGATCTCCACTCAACCACATCGCGACTCTCGATCCTTCGTGAGAGTTAGTGCACGATCACTTATGTTGGTTACCTGTAGATAACGCGTCCTTCTGGTCCGACTGTGATTGTTGGCACCCATCGATCTCCCCTGGTGACCCATAGCTTATACTGGTTAGACGTCTGACTTCGCAGCCTGATCTCGGCAGTCTGTCCGGCATCGATCCAGTAGTGATCCTTCCAGCACAATGTTCGATCTTGTCACCGTAGAGGGGACGCCTACCAGCCCATTTGAAGGCGGACTTCGTCGGGCAAACATATTGTCCCATCAGCGAGATCAAGGCGGATACCCGCGGCACCATGAAGGCCATTCCTATATCAGATCTTGACCTCCAGTGGGTGGACCTACCCATGCATCAAAGAAGTATACTAGCGATCATGCTAGCGTGATCTTGAGACGAGTACGTCCCTCGATCTTATATGGAGATCGTCCAACACCTTTCGCATTCCAACGTTTGATTCTCATCAATGTGGCACCCGACCTTACGAGCAAAGGTGGCATCCAATATGGACACCTCGGCACCACTGTCAAATAGCAAAGTTGCTTTTTGTTGTTGATCTTCCCCATAGCCTTGGATTGCTGGAACTTCTTGTCTGGAACATGATACTTCCAGTAACCTCGCGATTCCCCAGGGGAGATCTCAAGAGCCATCATCACATTCGATCTTGCATATTCATCGATCTGGCGTAGACTTGACACTGTAGCGGTGGATTTCTCCAGAAGATCACATGTATTGTCGATCGGATCGATCAGTTGATTAAACTGTTGCCTCCGATTGTTTCTCGACATATGCATAAATGCAGTAGCTAGAACGCTCGTCTCGTACCAGTTTCCAAACCGGCGAGCGTCCTAGTTTAACATTTTCTCCGCAGTCTCTGGCAACACGCCGGCGTGCTTGGTAGGGTTGTACCATTGTCGGATCAAGTTGTAAAATTCCTCCATGGTACACTTTCCCGCCTCGTGGATGTCACCACATGCCTTGCATGTGAATAGGCAGCGATCTGAAGGATGTCCTTTACGACCGCACTTCTCACACGTCAGACGTCCCCAGCACCCAAGATCGCTATGTTTACGTGACCCACAGTGCGAGCATCGCTTAGGTGGTGAACCTATATCATGTCGATCTTGTTGCGCACGATTGTTCCGGTCTCCGACGCGACTGTGATCTTGGTTCCTTTGACCTTGATCTTGTGCCCTTCGTTGTTTCCAGAATGCTGCGAGGTAGACACGACGTAATCTTGCTTCGCCATCCGATCCACTAGAGTCCTCCTCAGACTCGCTGCTGTCTGAGATCGCCTTGACGGCTCTGACGGCCCGAGTTGAAGCAGACGGGGCTGCCGCACACGCTGTTCCTTTGGACGAGGCTTGATTGATCCATATACAGCTTACTTTGTCGTGCCTTCGCTCGTTGCCGAGATCGGAGTGCTTCTTCCAAGGTGTCAGCATCTGGGATTCGTAGTAAAGCCAGGTGATCTGCAAGATCGCGGTCATCAAGAGTTTCAATGAAGTGCTCCACGTGTTCAAGTCGGACTTCCGAAGGTCATCCTTGATCTGAGGCGGGCCTGAGTCCTGCCACATTGAGCCGATACAGATACTCCAGCGGAGATTCGTCGATCTCTTGCGCGCGTGGTAATTTGCCTCGCGACTGACACTCCTCGTCCACAATATTGAACCTGGAAGTTGCGGAGCAAATCCTTCCAGGTACTGCGTGTTGGCGACTAAGCTGTCGATACCAGTTTCGAGCCGATCCTGTGAGGAGATCGCCGAACACCAGACACTTTTCCTCGTCTGGAGCTTGATCTCGCATAAAGGCAGACTTTACCTTGCTAAGCCAGGCCCTGGCTCGATCTTCGTCCCCTTCTCTCCCCGCGAACTCCTTGAGTTCAGACATGGCAGATACTCGTATACGTGGAACACTTGTCGATCTTCCGGTGTCGTGGCTGATGCTGATGCTACAGTCGCGCGTCTGGGAGGATCAAGATCGAGACATCTGGGTCGTATTCATGAGGACTTGGGTGTCGATTAGCGATCCCACAGACTCCATATCCACATCTCGGTCTTCTGCTGGTGCTTAGATCCGGGATTGACAGGGCTTTGTTGTTCCTTCAAGAATCGGCTCATTGCCGCTTGGAAGTACGATTCCAACTTCGCATTCGATCCTTGTGTCATGTTTGGTGCGATGACCATCCGTTACTCGCTTGGTCTCATGATCTCCACGCTGCCGTAACATGGCAGCCCTGAAGGGCCTAGCGTCATCCGAGGTGGGTCATCTGCACTGTCAGTGTCTACTTCTTCAGTCGCCGACTCGTAATGTGAGGATGTTCATGTCTGATCTTCCAATGCGAGTGCTGGCAACGATCTTAGCATGTCGTCGGTTGATCTGGTCGTAACTTAGAGGTTACGTTCTTCTCGCCTACCAAGGCTTCAGTAGATCGAAGATCGACATTAAAGCCGTGTTGATCGTACTGAGCCTCGTATCGAATAGCTCATTAGCGTCGAACGATCCTGCGATGATCCCACCTTCCTGATCAGTTGTAATAGCGCCTTCGCAGCTTCTAGCTTGCTCGATCTTGCAGTTGGTTTCTGCCACTGGGCCTTTTAGATCACTAATGATCTTCGCTTGATAATCTGCATAACGGGATTCTTGATCAAGAAGGTGTGAAGTTCTTCTTGTTGTATGCGATCTAGGGACTCATCAGTCCATACTTTTTAAGATCGTCTTGGTCATCAGCGTCCGATCCTGGTGCTTTCAACTTCTTCCGTAGGGGCTTCGATCTGTGACTTCTTTTTTGTGCCTGACTTGGAGACGAGCGTTTGGATGGCTTTCGCCGGTGGACTTTCGTCCTGCAGATTGCGACGCAAGTCGAAATCTGCTGGGGTCCCGAAGGGACCTGGGGAGGAGGTAGAGGCTTCTCTTCTAGTCCGTAGCCGGACCATCCTCTGTTCCGTCGGTAGAGCTCCTCCCAAAGCTCTGCCGATCCGCGGATCGATCTTGATTCAGCGGTGTCGTTGGTGATCCGATCTCCAACGACGCTGGTTTCCCTGATCTAAGATCAGCATGCGCTTCCTCATGGGACTCACGGTGAAATCCCGAGTCACCCAAAGATCCGGGCACGCGCCACCATTGTGGCGAAGGTGGTTCTGCGAAATCGCAAGATCGCAGGAGTCCTCTTGCACACTGCGCCCGAACTGCCGACTAACGGAGGGGTACTCCGATCTTCCGTGAAGTTACTTGAATCTCACCTGTGTACCCGTCGGTGGGACTAGATCGCTCCTCGGGTGATCTCGATTAGACGCGCTTGTTGTCTATCTTGCTGTCTGACAGGACAGCGGGAGAGTGGCAGCAGCGGGGATACTTCTACTCGCTGCGCCGTGTAGTTATTAAGCTTTGATCTTGGTTGTACTCGGTCGATCTTGTTCTGACCAGTGTCGATCTTAGCTCGGGGGGTCTTGTGGTCGGTGTGTGACCTTAATCCAATGTTTCCAATACGTGCTTGCCGCTTCTATAGCGGGGTCTTGAGATTTGAGGGTTGACGAACGTCCAGCCAAGCAATCTGGGCGTAGGGGTTCTACTTAGTGTCGATCTTGATCCTGCGTGACGTCGGGAGGGCCAATCTTGTATATCCCTACCCGGAATAGCGTAGACGAAGGAGGACTTGTGTAGTAGAAGGTAAAAACAACTCTGAATTAATGGTTAATGTCCTATGCTTCCCATCTGTGGCTATCCATAATGCACTGGCTCCATAATACCTATAATAAAGCTAAGATCGATATTTACCTGTCAGGATCGATATCGCGTGGGTACAATCGTCTTGGACGGGGATGATGGCGCACGCATTCACTTAGTCATTATAGTGAATGTCACTATATCGAGGATCACCGTAGAGAGGATTGCTCTTGATCTTGATTGACGGGACGAGATCGAGATCGGAAAACTTCTTATCTGCTTCACCACACCCTGAATGGGTACCACATTCAGGATGCAACTACGACGCTCAGTCCGACCGCCGACTCCTTGACGGCAGGTATCCACGAGAAGGAATCAAGTGCCCTCGGAGAACGTATCCCGAGGAGCAGCCTACCTTGACGGAGCCGAACATCACCCAAAATACCCTGAAACTCCAAGGTTTTTACAATTACGACCCTACCTACACATGTAAACCCCAAGACAGTCTCCCTCATCCTGAAAGTTCGATCGCCTACCGGATATGAAGACTCCATCCGAAGTTACGAAGTGTACCCCGAATGTACATCCCGAATGACAATACATCCTGAATGACCAAGCGACTGTCGAAGAACAAAATCGAAGATCAAGTTACCGAAGATAAGTTCAGTCCAGAAGTCAGTTTACTGACATTCAAGCAGAGTCAAGACAGTACGACCCAAGAGTATCGCAATCAGATGATTACACCGTGCAAGAACAAGACCAGTGCTGCCGATCTCAGAAGAGCCGAGACATCGCTGATGAGTGTATGCAGATCCAAGTTCGACGTGACATTTCAAGTATAATGAGACCAAGTCTACCCAAGTGTGACCTCACGAAGTAAAGGAAGACCGCCAAAGAAGTACCAAGACTACCAAGATTGAAGAAGAATTAGAATGCCAAAGAGGTAGAAGATAATTTTAAACAGAGTTTGATTTGCGTTGAGAAGTGCAAGTGTCTTCGAGTTCGCTTCATATTGGGAAGCCCAAGTATCGTCGTCGCACAGGCAACCTAGGGAGGTCGCGTACTTTTTAACACATCTCGTCAAGGAAGGACTACCTGGAGGACCGCTCATATTAGGAGGGCCCCAGAATGAGAACGACCAAGGCCGCGTTAACTACGCGAAAACTCTCAACACGTTCAAGTCGAATTAACTTGGGGACCAGTGGGCTTGAACACTCGGAGTGATCCAGTTATTTTATTTGCTAAGTTGCTAGTGGACACTCCGAGTGCCCCTTGCATTTCATATTCATTTCCCTGCGATCTTAGGAGGTTTGGTAGTGATCACCCCTAGGATTTGACTGTTGATTACTGTGTGTTTAGGAAAGACATTCTATTGTTCCCTCGAGCATTTCGAGGGTGGTGCGCGTAGGGCATCCCGAAATTTACCTGTATTCGGGCGTGCTAACTAACTGACAGGCTGCATATTGTATATTCAAACTCTGTATTATTTTAGGTTATCTTTTGGGAAGAAGGTCTTTACTCGTGATCTCTCAACCCACATTCAGGACCCCCAGGATACGTACAACCTGGAAGTGCTTGCATTTTCTGTGTGTCTATCTTAGGAATACAAATACCCGGTGAAACCCGGTCCGCCGAATTAATCGACACCTATAGGGATTGCACAAGGTCACACGCCAACCTGGATCGAGTCTAGTACTTGATCCAGGACCTGTACTACCCGAAAAGTCGGTTCTTCTCTAAGGACCAACCCCCACTCTTCGGGCGCGCTATACTTTGGGCGGTAAAGTGTTCACCCACTTCGCCACAACTGGTGCGCGTGCCCGGATTTGGTTGCCAGGGATTTCACCGACATTTTGTATTAAGTTAGATCTAGAGGGTGCTGAGAGCTACTAACCTTACTAATCTTGGGGTTATGAGTGAAGTTGAGAGCACACGCGAAGAAGGTGGACGCGGTCGAGGGCGCGGAGGAGCGCCAAGACAGTCGCGTCGAACTCGTGGGATGCAATCCGAAGCGCAGAAGCCTCTCGACATTGTCGAGAAGGAAGCTCGCGAGGAGAAGAAGGCAGCGGAGCCGATGGACGCTCAAGAACAGCCGGATTCGGAGGACACTATTCAGGGGGCGCACCATGTTTCCTGGATGAAGTCACCGAAGATGGCCAGAAGGAGAGCGCGCCGGTTGGCTCTGGCGGAGACTCCAGCTCGGATTCGAGTGTGGAGGTTGTGGGTGTGTCCGTCTCGGATGCGCCCGTTCAGGCGTCTGCGGGAGGCGCCGCCGTGGTTGAGTACCCGGCTGAGGAGGCTTTAGTGAAGCCCCGGCCGGATGAAGATGTGATCAGCGTGGATGACGACGCGGAAGAGAAGATGGTTCCGGATGAGACGCCCACGATCAAGTTGGAAGGCTCATTGTCGACGGTCAAGGAAGAAGTAGTGCTTGAGGACTCGCAAGAGACCTCGCACCTGAAACCGGAGACGTCGCCACTGTCTGACCTGCAAGTGTTGAAGTCAAGCTTCACAAGTACACCCGAAGCCCAGTCGCCAAGTAGATCCCGAATGGAGATCGACTTGACTGTGAACGAAGATCCAGTGGAACGCGAAGCGCCTTTCAGCGTGGACCAGGGGAAGACGTATGTGGCCGACCAAGTTCGTCGTTGGGAGCAAGTCACTCTGGTATTCGTGATGTCTCCGACGATCGAGTATACGTGGCCGCACCCGAATCCAGACTTCAAGTCGTGGTATGGAGCAGTGGTGAGGACGTCCGAGTACGTCGCGACCCGAATGTCGATGGCCAGCCGGTCAGAAGCGTGGATTCCGAATGGAGTCTCGTGAGACTGGCTCCGAATGCTGTCGTCGACTTCACTTCGGTTGAGGTGTACCTGAAGGATTTGTCCCCGAGGGAGTGTGTCGCGGTGCTCCAGACGATGTTCTTCGACGTCGGCTTCAGGTTTCGCAACCTGATCCCAGAGTGGTTTCGAGCTCATGCGTCTCAAGTAGACCGGAGTTTAGTCCGAGCGGTAGCTGAAGACCTTCAGCATCTGCTAACGATGGAACTCCTGGAATGCGCGAAGTCACCTCGGGTGTACCGTCGCGAATGCTGTCACCTCTGGATGTACGAGCTTTGACTGACACTGCAGAAGAAATGAAGCCGGAAGACGCAGAAGGTGATTCGTTGATGTCGAGTTATGAAGCTGGACTACTTGGAAGCGAGTGTGTCGAGCGGTTGAAGAAGGCGGGAGTCCGAGTGACTCGCCGTCCTGCGAGTTCGTCGCTTGGAGAGCCCGAGCGGAAGCGGCCCCAACACCTGCCGCCACGTCCAGCCTCGATTCCGTCGATGAGTTCTCTCATGTCGTACGGGACGTCTGCTCAGGACAGCCAAAGCACTGCGATCCCGAGTGAAGTGTCTGGAACTCGAAGTGCATCGCCGATGCCGAGTTCTGGATACGGGTCGACGTTGTTCGGACCGACCGCTTTTGGATCCGAAGAGTCCAACCTCAGTGGACCCGTGGAGTCGCAGTCATCCGGGAAGATGTCGTCTTCTTCATCACTCTGGTCTATGGGAGGAGCAGCGTCGGCTCACATGCCGTACTCTTTCGTTGCCCCACCCGGAATGGTTTTTGCTGCTCAAGGCAGCACTGCGCGAGTCAACGGGAACGTGAGTGTCCAAGTAACGGAGGCTGTCCTCCCGAGATCGCCAGCGATAGTGGGCCATGACGATGTCGTTATGTCGGAGTCGGGTCGCACTAGCGTTCGGAGTGATCATCGGTTGAGGACATCCCGAAGTCATACACGCTCCCGGAAGCCGAGTCCCAGTGAGTCGCCTAGCGATTCAGACTCGAGCGCAGAAGAACGGAAGCGACGGAGTTCCAAGCGATCCACTCGATCATCCAAGCGATCGTCTAAGTCGAGGAGGTCACCAAGCCGGTCGATCAAGTCGGAACGGACGAGTCGCTCAGGAAGGACGAGTCGATCTCGCATGTCTGGAGCTTCCCAGGTTGCGTTGAACACGATGCGCACGACGCAAGACTTGCTGTCCCGAATGGAGTCTAATCAGGATCACCTAGGGCAACAGGTCCAGCAAGCCTTCCATGCGATTCAGGCGCTAGCTGTGCGCGGAAGTCCACCGGAAGGACAGAGTTCGCAGAGTGCTCCTGACCGTCCAAGCCGAAGCGACCTGCCATTGAGGCCACCTGCTCCTGCTCCAGCTACTCGGACACCTGCGTCACCACGAACAGTTGATGCAGCTCGCGCCGAAGGCGCACATACTGCGCTGGAGTCCGCACGAGTCGAGTTCGAAGAGCGCTGGCAGCAACGTGAAGCGAAGGCCGAAGCGGAGAAGGTTGCTTGGGTTGCCGATGTCCAGAAGACCCTGAGGGCACAATTGGAAGCCTTCCAGCAGAAGATTCACTCTCTGGAGGAGGCGCGCAACAGGGATCAGGAGACCATCCGAGATCTGCAGAATGTGCAAGGAATGCGCTCGCGCAACACTCCTGCAACACATCCTCAAGTTCAAGACACTCGTGCAACTTATGGGTCTGATCCAGCAACCCAAGTCAAGTCTGAACCCACGCGTGTGACTATGTACCCACTCCCGAGTAACGCAATCAAAGGACACGCAAGTGAAAGACGGGACATCAAGTGCGACAGCGACCTTCCAGCAGAACAGCTCCGGTTGACTCTCCAGAGTCTGACTGGAACAAAGTATGCGAAGGAAGACGAAGCAGTCAAGTCTGAGCAGACGCCCGGGGCAAAGTCGTCGAGTGTATCCCGACCGAAGTCTCAGGTGCGAGAGACTAAGCCCGTTGCACCAGAGAAGACAAACGCTAAGAAGCCCACCAAGAAGGACTCGAACAAGAAGCATTCACGTCAAGATGGAGATCCTTCAGGGGCTAGTTCTGGCGGAGAGTCAAGCGACGAAGGCTACAGCTCAAGCGACTCTAGTTCGTCGGACGAGATGCCTGCCTACACAACAACTGCTGCGATGACTCAAGGAGGCTCGGTAGTGACGCTGAGGACGTTTACCAATACGCTAGAAGATTTCGATGAGAAGTTATCGCTGTCCGCACGTCGTCGTTGGTGGGAGCGATTCCTAAACGTAACTGTGCAAGGAGGCTGGACGGATCAGATGAAGGTCTACGAGCTCAAGACGAAGATGTCGCCCGCAGTCCGAAATTGGTACGGACAGCTCTCGAAGCATGTGCGCTCGGAATGGAGTCGACTGTCCAAGGAGTTCAAGCGTGAATTGACATGATGCTATTTCCGATTTTCGAGCGACAGGTGGATATTACGTTATGATGTGATTGGTTATAATATGGGTTATGAGAGAGGGGGAGCTTGGGACACGGCAGCACCCGTGCGACATCTGTGGAAGACTTTAGATGAACCTTCGCCTGACTGTAAAGGAGCCCAATGGACCAGAAGTGTACTTCAGAGTGTGCACAACTCTGAAGGTCAAATACACTCTGTCTGGTCATCGGACTTTCCCCGACGATGAGTGCCTAATTCCTGGCGGAAAGTCTCTCAGAAGAACGTATCTCTGAGAGACCTCATCCCGTTACCGTCCAGCGCGACGATGATGGTTCAAGGATCTACACTACTTACCCGCAGAGACCAAGTATCGCGCGCCGGACGCCGCGCACCCCCGCAACCCTCAAGAACTTCGTGTACGTTGAAGCATTGGTGCTCCGTACTATGATATTCCGTTCAAGACTCTGGTATTCCCCACTCTGAATGACCAAGACTCTGAAAACTCGGATACCAGACTCTGAAATCAACGAAGATTCAAGACCATACTGAAACCAAGTGAACCCAAGTTCAAGTAACGCAATCAAGTGATGTGTGACCTGCACATCCCCTGTAACGACGTCTCTACCCATCAGCCCATCGGGATCGGCTGCACTGACCATACTGAAACCAAGTTTAGGTCACGCAATCAAGTGATGACTGCCCTGCACATCCCCCGTGATGACGCCTCTACCTGTCAACTCATCGAGATCTGCTGAACTGACTGTATACCGAAACCAAGTCAAGATACCTGATGCATACAAGAACCAAGTGTACCTGAGATATGAAGACTGAATGCATGAAGGACACCAAGGACGACAAGAAGAAGAGAGTTACCAGAGATATATGAGAGTTATGAGAAAGATAAAACGATAAACAGAGTTCAATTTGCTTGCTACTGCACAAGTCCGCTTGAGAGGTATCCAAGCCACTGCGTAAAGGACGTACGCCGTGTGATCTCCACCAAATTCAGTCCCCTTAGGTGGAGATCAGGTAACGTAGAGACCTGAGAGGACCCGCCTATTCCATATCCTAGTTGGGTCGTTTGTTTTGTCTCTAGCGGTAGCCCATTTCATATTGCTCGTTTGGACAGGCTCTGGAAACTAGACAGTCGTTTCCAGGGTGCAAGGTAGACTGTTATATATAGCTGATTGTATTGGTTTATATTTCCCTCTATATTAGAGGGTGGTGCGCGAACGTGAAAGGGATACCAGACAGACCAGGTGTCTGGTAACGAGTCCCTAGTTGACCTGGAGTACTAGCCCACCGTTCAAGGGCCCAGAAAGAATAAGAACGGCTGTATATATTTGTATATTCCTGAACTCTGCATATTTGTTGTTTATCTCTGAGAGTCAAGTATCTCGGTTCTGGATTTGTGATATCCAGACACCGATATCAGACTCTCTCTCTGGTATTAACCTCTTTTCCGACCACCAACTTTCTGGTAACCTATTAGGTTTCCTGAAGACTCCGACTCCCAAACGCTCCTGGAAGGACTTCTTGAACCCCGACACCAGACTCCAAGGGAACACAACTTCTCTTCACTACGTACTTTCAGACCCCGGCGAGGGTCATATTCCCAAGACAACGAACCCACAGGGATACCACAAGGTACCACAAGGTACCACACGCCCACCTACGTTGTACGACTCTGAAATCCTTTCAGTAGTCATATAACCGGGTTCACTATACGCCACCTGCTCCGCGATCAAAGTTTCACCGACTTCGCGACAACTGGTGCGCGTGCCCGGATCTTGGTATCGTGATATCACCGGATTTGAGAGTACAAGAAGAGAAAGTTTCCTGTCAAGCGTCTATATTCAAGATGGCTACACCAGGATCTACGAGAGGAGGACGCCGTGGTCGCGGTCGCGGTGTTCTGACACGTCAGTCCAAGCGTCTCCAAGGATTGCCGCCTGAGGAGCAACCAGACTTGGATGCTATCCAGAAGGCGGCTCGCGAGAAGAGGAAGGCTGCGCGAGAGAAGAAGGCCGCTGAGAGTGTGAACGTCGCGGAACCGGCGATCGAAGACCAGCCTGCTGCGGAACCAGAAGCTAAGGAGGCACCCGCTGCCTCTGGTGAACAAGGTTCTGAGGAAGGCCCGTCAGAAGTCGAAGCTTCTAGTGACGAGGTGACCACTGCCCGTGAGGGTGGTGATGAGGCGTCTGAGGGAGGCGCCGATATGGTTGAGTCCCCGGAAGTGATCGATCTGCGTTCAGAGTCGACGACCTCCGGACAGTCCGTGGAAGAAGCGAAGCCAGAACCCGGACTCTCTGAAGATCGTGTTCCGCAGTCTCCGAAGTCTGAAGGTGCACCAATGTCGGATGACACGCTGATCAAGTCCGAAGATTCTCTGAAGACACCGTCTGATGAGTCTGGGAGGGCTGATTCGCTTGATGGAGAACGAGTGTTAAGGTATGTGCGTCGTGAGCTCCGCCGCTGGAAAGACATGGATGCCGGTAGAGTCGTCCCGCCAAGCGTCGAGTATGTATGGCCGACGACGAAGCCCAGTGTAGCCGTCTTCCAGAAAGCCGCTGCAGCGACCGGCGACTACATCAAGTGGCGGTGCTCCTCTGTATTCCCTGAAGATATGTGGATTTCGGAGTTTCACGCGAGACGTCATGGCTTTGGTCGGATTCAAGACCTTTCCTACGTTGAGATTCCAATGAGCACGCTGACGGCACCAGAATGTGTGGCTGTTCTCCAGACAATGCTGTACGAGGCGGGTTTTGAATTCCAGAACTTGCTCCCGACGTGGTCCCAGACTCAGGCGTCAGCTATCTTCGAGTCTCAGATACGCAGTGTGGCGACCGAACTTCAAAGTCGTCTCGCCATGGAACTGGTTGAGTGGGCCACCGTGACCGCCAGGTTACAAGTTAACCGACTCCCAGAAGGCATGAAACAAGAAGACACAACAAGTCGAGAAGGAACCGATAGTGTATTACCTGACAATGATGCTGACCTACAAGGACGACAGCTGATCATGCACCTCCGGGTGACCGGACTCCGAGTGACGCATAGTTCCAATGGTTCCAGCAGTGATGAGCCGCCGCAGTCCAAGCGCTTACAGCAGAGACCGCCGCGCCCTCAAGTCTCGTCAACACCGTCAGCCTTGTCGACGCCGTCGCTGTCCTCATTGCCACAATACGAGAGTCGTTCTGATAGTACACGACCAGAGTCTGGAACTCCCATGTCTGAAGATCGTAACAGCTCTCGAACTCGAATGACGAATGTGCCGGTTCCCAGTGTTATCGGGACCTCTGATAATCAGTCGTCTGGATTTCAGACCTCGCGTGGAAGCTCTACAGACTCGTCCCTGATGTCTTCGAGTCGAGGGGCGGCGTCACACATGCCGCTGTCCGCAGAGGGTCTGGCGTTGATTGCCCAAGGCGCGGACGTCGGGGGAATGGTCTCCGGAGAAGGTATGGGAATCCAAGTGACTCGAACGTTGTTTCCTGTGAAGTCGGAGCCTGAAGACATCAACATGCTGGAAGAAGAAGCTGAGGTGTCAGATGTAAAGCCTGAAAACCAGGCGTTCGTCCATGAGCCTGCACAGGGTTTCAGACAACCAACGTCAGAGATTCCGCCTTCATCTGTTTCCAGCCGAAGTGCAAGCCATCGAAGCCACCGCCAGAGTGTGAAGAGTGAAGACCTTCGGAAAACGCCGTCTCGGCGCTTGAGTTCCATCGCGTCGAGTCGCACGAAGTCTGGAGCTCGAAGCTCTCAGAGATCAGGGCCTGCCCAGATCGAACTGAACGTCATGAGGCAACAGCAGGAGTGGCAGAGCCGGGTGGAGCAAGCGCAGATGGAGTTCTTGGACCGAGAACGCTTGGAGTCCATGGAACGTGACCGCCGTCGGGAACAACGCGACTTGGAAGCAAGACGCGAGATCCAGACGCTCACCGACCGCTTGTTGGAGTCTGAGAACGCGAGACTGGAGGCGGAGAGACGTGCTGACGATGCTGAAGAACGGAGAAGTTTGATATCGGAGAGTAAACCCAGAAGCCGCAGCGTGACAGGGCTGGAGACGCTGAAATCAGATCTCTGGAGGTCGGAAAGTCAACGTCTGGAATCAGAGTTTGCTGATCGCTGGCGACAGCGAGAAGCCGAAACCGAAGCCCAACGTGCGCGCGCGACAGATGAGATGAAAAGAGACTGGATTTCCCAAATGAAGACCTTACAGCAGCGAATGAAAGATATGGAAGCTGAGCGCGACAGGGAGAAAGAGAGTTCTCAGAACATGCAACGCTTCCAAGCTGACCAGTTGAAAAATCTTCGAGCAACATTGTCCCAAGTTCAAGAGGCGCGAAGGGTCGGTCACCCTGATTTAGCAACTGCAACCTCGGTGTTAGACACTGAGGACCCTGAAGTTGCAACTAAGTATCCGGTATTCGGATCAGAAATCAGAAGTGACGAAAGTGCGGTTATGGTTGAACCCATGTCGCACCCACCGGCTCTCAAGACGGCTTCTCGAGAAGTTGCGACCTTCCAGCAAGCTGCCCCTGCACAAAGCACGGTGACGAAGCGAGTGAAGGCCGAGAGGAATGGCGCCGCCGCTACGACCACTACAGCAACCCAAGTGATTCGAGTGGCCCCGGTGACGGAAGCCAAGGGGGACACCAGGCGTGCATCGACTCCACGACGAGAACCACCGCGGAAATCAGACGCTAGACGGTCTAATGGAGACCGAGAGGCGCCCCGCCGAGAGAAGCGCCGTGGTGAAGCACCAGACCCTGGTGGAGACTCTGAGGACTCGAGCTCAGAATCCGAAAGCTCGTCTTCAGACGACTCTGAGCTTGGTGAAGTGGTGAACCTGACAGCAGCGACACAAGCTCAAGCGGGAACTACCCTTCTAACGTTGAGGCCGTTCATGAACTCTAACAATCTCGGAGAATTCGATCCTAGAGCCACACTCAGGGAACGCATCCACTGGTGGGAGCGATTCACGAATATGGCGTCTCAAGGAGGGTGGTCGACCAAGACACGCATTCAGGAGCTCAAGTTGAAGCTTCCGGTATCTGCGCGTGACTGGTTTAACCAGCTCCCCAAGAGTGTGTCCCGTGACTGGAGGGAGTTGTCGTCAGAGTTCAAGAAGCGTTACTGTAAGGCGCGGTCATCATATTCAGAGAGATATTTCACAATGGTTATGAAGGACTCTGAGACCCCGCTCGAATTCTTCTATCGACTCAACTCCGCCGCTGGGAAGGCCGACATCGACTTCTGAAAATCGTCCAAGCGTCTTGAGAAGCACGTGCTCCGTTTTATCACGAAGCTCAAGGATGCGCGGCTGAAAACTTCGCTACAAGGTCAGAGATTTCGACGTATTTCAGACTTGGAGTATGCTTTACAACAGGATGAAGATGTCTGGCGAACGGGTGATCAGGATATGACCACCAGCAAGGCTCGAGACTTCCGAGCAGACAATATTCCACGAGGACCGTTCAAGCCCAAGCGCATGAACCGGACTTACGTCGTGAGAGACCCGGACTCTGAAGATTCTGATGATGATGACCTCGAAAACCATAAGGGATCTTTAAAATCCGATCAGGATGCCAGAGACCAAACCGGTGATTCCAGATTTCATATTGTGACTTCAGAGTCTACCCGTGATGGAGACACTGTACAGACTTCATCGAGTGCCTCGACAGCTCCGCCGAGCGCTAGTTGGACGCAGACCCTGACAAATGAAGTGTACCGAGTGATGGGTGACATGGGATGGCGTCCGCCGCCCCATTCCCCGTCTGGATCGTCAGGTCAGGGTTTTCATCAGAGACGTCCTGAAAATGGCGGATATTGGAATAAGTTTTGCGAGAAATGTCAACGCCCAGGACACTCAGAAGAAGATTGCTGGAGGGATATCACGTGTGACCGGTGCCAGGAAAAAGGGCATCCAAGTCGAATGTGTCGAGCGCCCCCCTGTGAAGTATGTGGAAAATTACATCCCGGAAAACCCTGTGAAGATTTGAAGACTCTGGAAACAATCAAGCAACTCGCCCGTCAAGGCGCACTGAAGGACATGCCAAACCACCTGAGAGAAAGACTTCTGGGTGAGGAGGCAGACTCTGGGAAGCCGTTAAACTAATACGCCCGTCGGATGGGGATCCGAAACGCGCCGGGCAAGGCAATACCCCAGAGTTATGTGTTCTAGTGTGTGTAGGACCGGAGCTGAGAAAGGTTCAAGATAAACCCCAACAATGCATGACCACTTTAACCCAGGAATCAGCTGTGCCTTTCAGAAACTTTGGAAATAAGTTATCTGAAATCTCTGAAAACACCGATCCGATACCCGACGATACAGTGTCATTCAGACTGAAGGATGGCGAATGCTACGGCTGGTGGGAGGATAATTACCCTGATCGTTCCAAGCGAGATGTGGTGATGGTGCATGGTGCTGTGAATGATCGCCGGACTAAGATTCTCCTGGATACCGGTGCGACTATAAACATTCTGAGTTACGACTTTGCGCGTAAGCTCGGACTCAGACTCAAGTCGCACAAGCAAACTAAGGTATCAGGGATGGGTGGTGTTCCGACGTACATTGGCGCCAGCGCTGAGATCAAGTTGACACTTGGGCCAAGAGTGGTGTACATTGTGGATGTTTGGGTCGCGAATATTGGTGAAGGAATTGATGTGCTTTTAGGAATGGGCTTTATGTTTGCCGCTGGAGTGAGGATCAGTACTCGTGAAGGTCTGGTGTCGTTACCAGACGAAGTCGTGGTGATGATGTGTAATTGGGAACCCGGTGACCACATTGGTCGTAGCAGGTTTGTCTGACCAAGCGAGGCCGTTCTTCTGAGTCCTGGTGAGGAGTTCTGACACGAGGCGGTTTCCAGAAATTTGCCGATGACGTGCCGTCACCTCTGTGACTTGGAATGTGTATTGGATTGTGATTGGTGGATGACTTGGATGCGGCGCGGCTGTACCCGTGTGACATGGATGGCGATTGTGGGAAGAAAACGATGTTATGGGATAAATCCAGTACTTGACCGCAGATGGGCCCAACTGGCTGGAAGTGTGATTCCTGGGAGTGCACACCCAGGGGTGGAAAGAACACTCAGTCCAGCCGCGGACTTTCCCTTACGATGAGTGCCTAAAGTCTGGCGGAAAGTGTCTCTGGCGAACGTATCCCAGAGTACACCTCATCTTGCTGTGGACCAAAGTAACGACAAAGGATCATATTACCCTAAGAAATCAACCCACTACTACCGTGATCATGCGCAGGAGGCCGCTAAACCCGCTAAGTGCTTGGATTTGTGGAGATATATGCGAGTCTGTGACGCAGCAGACCTAATATCCAGAGTACCGACCTATTACCCAGAGTTCACCCCCCTGAGTACGGGTGACCCAGAGTTCAAGATGAATCTCTGGGTTTGGACCGCGAATCCAGACTCTAAATACCAAAATCCAATGTCTCCCAAGCTAATATCCAGAGATCATCATAGACCCCAATGACCCCCAGAGTTTCACAGAAATCTCAGGGATGACCCTGAGTGTCACGTGATTCTCTGGATTTCGAGTCAGTCCGAAGCCAGTTTGCAATCAAGTGATGTGTGACCTTGAAGGATCAGCATGGATGTGCAGAGTGGACACTTTCAAGGAATCGAGAGTGAATCCCGTGTCATATTAGACCAAGACCAAGGACCCACATTTGGCACTTTCGAAGCCTGACAACAATGGAATCGCAAGCCGATCGCAAGTTTGGACCGCTGAACCCAAGATATACTCAAGACAAGATATTCGACCTCAAGCATAGTGAACAGAAGATATTTGCCCTAAGAAGAATGCAGAAGATAGAGAGAAAGAGAAGTAGCTGATAAAAGACAAACAGAGTTCAATTTTCCCTGTACTGCGCAAGTGACTTCGGCCAAGCCTGCCGACGATCATTCCGGAGGACCCGAGACTACAACCGCGGGACGCTAAGGGCACATCAACGGTGAAGGACGACCGTCTGTGTGGACTCCATCAAACTCAAGTCCAGTTAGGTGGGGACCAGTGACGGCCTTGAGCTTCCTGGGGTGATCCATCTATTCCATATCCTAGTTGGGTCACTTGCTGTGCTCGTGGTAGCCCATTTCATATTATCGAAGGGTATTCTGGGGTGCTAGGTAGTCGCCCCCAGGATCTTGTATTGACTGCTTGTGTGAAGGGAAGGTTATTGATAGTGATTGTATTTTCCTCCTGTATTGGAGGTGGTGCGCGTTTGTGTGAGTCTCAGGGGAGCTAGGCCCTGAATTTAAGACTCGAAGTGAGCCTAGTGTAGGAGTGACCCACCGTCCGAGGGTCCAAAAGAATAAGTGACGGCTAGTTGTAGTGTTTGTATACTCTGTATTTGTTGATTTATCAAGCTAAGAGGGCATTTGGGTAAGGTGTCTTCTGAGTTCCAAGTCCCGGAGTTGACCGAAATCCCGAACTCTGAATCTGTAATATTCAGGGTCTTGGGTGATCTGATTCTCTGGGTTTGCCTTTTGGTGTGGAGGTGCGTTCTGGATTAGACGTGCACTCCGGCACTTCTTCAAGGCTACACTTACAATCGGTGGAGTGCCGTTCCGTCGAAGACAAACGAGCCGACAGGGATTACACGAGGTACCCACGCCAACCAAGGGGAGTGATTCTCTGGGTTTAAAGCTTCGCGGCTGCGAACCTTAGGATCAATCGCCTTGCTGTTGACTCTCAAGTCGATTCTCTGGGTTTATACCCTGAGGAACATCTTGGGCTGCGCTATACAAACCCCCTGGGCGATAAAGGTTTCATCGGCCTCGCCACAGCTGGTGCGCGTGCCCGGATTCGATTGTCGAGGATTTCATCGAAGTCAAGTGTTGAAGGAGAGTTGAGTGCCCGTCAACTTCAAGCTGCCAAGATGCCTGGAGGACGAGGGGCGAAGAAGAGTGGGCGTGGTGACGGGTGGCGCGGTGAGGCGTCACGTCAGTCGCGTCGTGTTCAAGGCTTGGGGCCTGAAGAGCACAAGGACCTGGAAACAGTTGTCCGCGACGCTCGGAAGGCGAAGAAGGCTGCTCGCGAAAGCGAGGTAGCGCAAGGTCGGGACGTCGAGACGTCTGCTGCTCAAGATCAGTCGGCCGCTGGATCGCAAACCCCAGAGGATCAAGTTTCCCCTGGGTTCCAAGGTTCATCGGAGGCGAATTCTGGGTCGCAGACCCCTGAAGTTCCAGAGGAGCACACCCGCGAGGGTGGTGCTCAGGCGTCGGAGGGAGGCGCCAATGTGGTTGAGTCCCCGGAGGTGATTGACTTGGTCTCATCTTCGGACGAGTCTGTTGTGGAAGTGAAGCCGGAGCCCGTGCGAATGAAGGAGGAGGCGAAAACCCTGAGTTCCAAAGTGAACTCTGGGTTCGTACCCCCTGAACCTAGGGTGTTGACACCAAGTTCGCAGGTGAAGCCTGAAGGTGGCGCTCAGGAGACTGCTACCCCTGTTCCAGAACCAAGAACAATAGCGTCGGACACTGAAACCATGGTGCTGTACATTCGTCGCGAAGTTCGACGCTGGGAAGAGGCGAGCCCTGGAAGAGTGACACCTCCAGGTGTCGTTTACGAGTGGCCGACTCCGAAGCCGGATGCCAACTCGTACTTCGCCGCCGCGTATGCGACTGGAGACTACTTCAAGTGGCGTTTGTCTCTGGCGAATCAAGATGAAGCCTGGATCTCTGAGTTCCATGTAGCCCGATGGGGCGTCGGAACAGCCCAGGATCTTACGGCAACTACGATTCCCCAGAGTATCATGACCGCGCGCGAGTGTGTTGCCATTTTGCAGACCCTGTTCTTCGAAGCTGGTTTCGAGTTCGTCAACTTGATCTCTGGCTGGTCCGAGACACGTGCTTCTAGGATTCCGGAAAGCCTGGTGCGTTCGGTCATGGAGGAAGTCCAGAATTTCATTGCGGTGGAACTGGTGGAGTGAAGATTGGTGACAGCTGGAGTACCTTCCAAGGTGAACTCTGAAGGTCACGCCACACCAAGCGTTCAAGAGCAAGTGTCAAGGTTGGAGTATCACAAGGAAGATGGAGACGGTGATCTATTGATGACCGATTACGATGCGGATCTACTGGGTCGTCAGTTTGTTCTGAGGTTCAGAGTCACCGGCCTCAGGATTTCACGGAGTCCGCGAGGGTCAAGTGACGGTGAGCCGCAATCCAAGCGTTCCCAGCATGGACCGCCTCGCCCACAAGTCCCGTCGACACCTTCGGCCCTATCCACACCGTCGTTGTCTTCTCTTCCAGCATACAAGTCCTCGACCAGTATTTCACTTCAGAATTCCACTCCCCTGAATTCCATGTCCAATGGACGTGAATCTATGGAGATGGAAGCCAAGGATGCTGTTCCGGACTTGGTGCCAAGTGTTATTGGCACTTCATGCGCTTCAGACGAGAGTACTGCCTCAGGCGCCCAGACGTCTTACGGTAGCTCTTCGTCTTCGTCGATGAGATCGCTTGGACAGCAAGTAGGAGCTTTGGCGCTTGTGGCTCAGAGTGCAAGCGGTTTCACGGCTACCGGAGATCTTGGATTCCAAGTCACCCGGACGGTCATTCCTCATAGCCATGTGGCAGTCGAGCAAGAAGACGTCGAGATGGAGTCGTCAGTACATTCTGACCCAGAGGCTACATCCAGGAAGACCGGTCTTCCCAGGATTTCAGCAGCTACCGCCGAGCCAAAACCCAGGGAGGCTTACCCGAGTTCAGGGTTTGACGGTACGAGGGACGTCGGTACCGACGAGCGGATGCAGCATCAGAGTTCCAAGAGTGAAGTGCACTCTCGGCGTTCGACGAGGTCCAGGAAATCAGTTGTTTCGAGCCGCTCGAGTGCATCCAGATCTGCTTCGTCTGTGTCTTCAAGATCGGGCCCCGCCCAAATTGAGCTGAATGTCTTGCGACAACAGCAGGAGTGGCAGGCCCGTATGGAGCAGGAACAACGCGAGTTTCTCGCCAGAGAACGCCTGGATGCCTTGGAGCGTGAGCGACTCAGGGAACAACGTGACTTGGACGCGTGTCGCCAGATCCAGGAACTCACGGATCGCTTGGTGCATGCAGAAGTTGCTCGGCGAGATGCGGAACGGCGTATGAAGGATACGGAAGCGCACAAGACTCATGGTCCGACCGAAACTCAGGGTGCGACCCAGAGTGTCATGGAGACTGTACGTCTTGAGTGTGAGCGCCTAGATGCCACTTACGCTGAGCGTTGGCAACAGCGTGAAGCCGAAGCAGATGCTGAGCGTGCGCGTTGGGTTTCCGAAGTCCACGCTAGCTGGAAAGAGCAAATGTCGACTATGAAGCAGAAGGTCCAAGAGCTTGAGGCAGAAAGAGAGCGAGAGCGAGAATCTTCCCAGAATATTCAGCGGTTCCATGCCGGCCAGGTGCGCGACCTTCGTGCAACATTGGCTCAAGTTCAAGGGCGGCGTGCGACTGTGACCCCTGATTTGGCAACAAACGTGAGGTTGTCAGTAGCCCAGAGTCCTGAAACCGCAACTCGATCCCAGGGGTCCGATGGTATAATCCGTGGAAACGCAACTGTCGCAGGCCAGAGACAGGGGACAGCTGATCTGAGGAACACTCCCGAAGTCGTTGCCTCTCAGCGAAGGGCTACCCTCGTGCAGTCTTCCGCCGACACTTCCGGCAGGACGAAGCATGTCAAGCGAGGCCATGGCGCTCCTGAAACCAAGGTGATACAGGATGTCAAGCCTGAACCTGTTCCTGTGGGAAGATCGTCGGATTCCAGGAGGACAACAGCCTCTAAGCCCTCGCAAGATTCGAAGATAGGCTCCAAGCGCTCTGTGTCCAAGAAGCATCGGCAAGATAAGAAGAAGCGCAGGGATGTCAATCCTCCTTCGGACTCGGACCCGAGTTCCGACTCCAGTGATGATGACTCGTCTTCTGAAAGTTCCGAGGATAGTTCGGATGAGGACGCTGGGGTTAACCTGACGGCGGCTTCCGCGACTCAGGCTGGCACTACGCTCCTGACATTCCGGCCGTATATCAACTCGAATACTCTGGGTGAGTTCGACACTAAGGCGTCACTCAGAGAACGGGTGCATTGGTGGGAGCGTTTCGCGAACATGGCAGCTCAAGGAGGTTGATCCACGAAGATGCGAACTCAGGAACTCAAGCTGAAGCTCCCAGGAGCTGCGCGTGACTGGTTCAACCAGTCCCCAGGACACTCAGCGTGACTGGAAGGATTGGCATCCGCCTTCAGGAAGAAATACTGCAAGGCGCGTTCATCGTATTCTGAGCGATATTTTACGATGGAAATGAAGAATCTGAAAGCGCCCTGGACTTCTTCTATCGTCTGAATTCCGCCGCTGGCAAGGCTGACATTGACTTTCGCAAGTCTTCGAAACGCCTAGAGAAGCATATTCGGAGGTTCATTACGAAACTCAGGGACACGCGTCTTAAGACGTCACTGCAAGGTCAAAGGTTCAGAAATATCGCTGACCTGGAGTACGCTTTGGAACAGGACGAAGAAGTTTGGAGTCGCAGCGACCGGGATGCTCCGCCACCCAGAGTTCGGGACTTTCGTGCCGACAATATCCCTCAGGGACGCTTCAAGTCGAAGCGTACCGGACGTGCATACGTAACTAGGGGCGGTGTCTCAGACTCCGAGTCGGACGAAGATCCTGAATTGCATGCACGTTTCCAGGAAGTTACCGCTGAACCCAGCATTCCCGCAAGGACTTCGAGTGTGAACTCAGGGTCAACTCGTGAGATATCTGGAGAAGAAGCTACCACGTCTAGTGCTGGAAATCTGCCAAGCACAAAGGGTGTCGAGTGGACTCAGACGTTGACAAACGATGTGTATCGCGTGATGGATAACATGGGATGGCGTCCACCAACGCCTACTCTGGACCAAATGCGAATTCTGGATTCCGGTCTCCCCGTCGCGAGAACCCTAACTGGGACAAGTTCTGTGAGAAGTGCCGCAAATGGGGACATCCTGAAGAGGACTGCTGGAAGGACAGGAAGTGTGACCGTTGCCTGGAAACAGGCCATCCAACCCACATGTGTCGAGCGCAACCGTGCGAGAACTGTGGAAAGATGCATCTAGGAAAGCCGTGTGAAGACTGGAAAACCCTGGAAGCCGTGAGAAACTCGCCCGCCAAGGTGCACTGAAGGACATGCCAGCCAAATTCTGGATAAGCTCCTGGATGGCGAAGCAAACTCTGGGCGGCCGTCAAACCAATAAGCCCGCTGGGTGGGTAGTACGCGTCGGGCCAGTGAAGGCCCCAGAGTTATGTGTTCTAGTGTATGTAGGCCCGGAGCTGAGAACAAGAACCCAAGATAACCAACAATGCATGACTACTTTGACTCAAGATTTCATGACTCTCCCTGAAATTCAACATCCTGAACAAGTGAACCCTGGGACAGTGAACTCTGAAGAAATTAGGGAGTACAAACTAAACCTTGGGGAACGCTATGGATGGTGGGAAGACATGATCCTGACCCAAAGAAACGTGATGTGGCGATGGTGCATGGTGCCGTGAACGACTGTCGGACGAAAGTTCTCCTGGATACCGGTGCGACTGTGAACATTGTGAGTTTCGACTTAGCGCGTAAGCTCGGACTCCGCCTCAAGTCGCACAAACAAACCAAGGTATCCGGTATGGGAGGTGTTCCGACGTACATCGGCGCCAGTGCTCAGGTGAAGATCACTCTCGGTTCGAGAGTGTGTGTACCTCTTGGATGTTTGGGTCGCTAATATTGGCGAAGGAATCGAAGTTCTCCTGGGTATGAGTTTCATGTTTGCAGCTGGAGTGAGGATTGGTATCCGTGAAGGTCTTGTGACGCTTCCCGATGAAGAAACGATCGTGATGTGTGGATGGAACCCAGAGGAGCGTCTGGGTGTTGACATGCCTGTGGAAACCACAAGTAGTTGGTACTTGGCCCCTGGGGAATCCAAGGTGGTGAAGATTTCGTATGGGATGACAAACCCACAACGTGAAGTCGTGTGGGCAGGACGAGGTGATCGCTGGGTGACCCGTTTGATTTACGCTGCAAAATCCTGGCCGGTTGCTGTGAAGGTGGTCAACATTTCGGACAAGGACGTCTGGATTGACAATAGAACTCCAGTCGCCCGGATTGTAGAGTATGGCTTTTTCCCGCGCGCCGGACGCTTTGTGCGTCCTGGGTCGTTCGCATATCGTTGGCAGACCCTCATTCTGGAAAATGTCCAGTCACGTGAGGGCAGGATTCGTGCAGAACGTTTAGCAGCGCGCTGGAACCACCCTGTGTTGATACTCCAAAATATCAGTGGCCTACGAAGATTTTGTCGCGACCTGCAAAGGGGGCTGATACAGCGTTGCTCGCCTCGATTCTCAGGAAACCAAAGATCCGTCGTGTACGTTTCGCAGAGATGCTTCAACTCAGACGGATGAAGTGTCTCCAGTGAGCTTTCGGGAATCTCGAGACATGGCTGTTGATACGAATGACTTAAGTGATAACAGCCTTACGGATGAGTTGTCTGGCATTGCTTCACATGCCGCCGAAACCCCGAGTCTAGGGGTGGAAATTGACAGTGATTTTCAGGATTGGCGAGGTGAAGAAGAGTGATTCTCTGGATTCTGTTGCGGATAACGATGACTCGCTGGAGGCCGTTGAGGAATACTGGGATATCCCAATCTCTGGGATGCCTGGGACCCCATTGGAGAAGTTAAAGCAGGAATATGAGCGTTGCATGAGACTATCGACCGAGGACCTTGACTATGAGCCTGCGGTTTATATGCGGGAAGGAAGCGAGTTACTCTCTCAGTTGCGTGACCAGTTGTTATGCTCCTGAGATAAAAGACTGACTCCTGAGTGCAAGATCGAGGAGGCCGATGTTGGAGTCCCTGGGAAGACAACGCCTGAGATGGAAGACCAAGTGCGACGAATTCTGGAGTATCATCGGAAGATTTTCTTAGGAGATGGCAATGCAGCTCCCCCACCCGCTCGTGGAGTGGTGTGTGACTGGATGGTGAGGGTGACGCTAAACCAGTTGCTCAGCGCCCAAGGTCTATTGCACCGCATCTGTGGACCAAGGTGTATGAACTTCTGAAGAAGCTTCTGGAGAACGGACTGATTGAAACCTCTACATCTCCCTGGGCATCTCCGATCGTGATCGTCCTTAAGAAGAATGGTGTGGATATCCGGATGTGCATCGACTACCGTGTGGTGAATAGCTTCATCAAGCTCTCACATTACCCTTGCCACTCATTGATGATCTCCTGATTGGTTTCGAATCGGCGATGTGGTTTATGAGTTTGGACATGGCTAGTGGCTTCTGGGCTATCAAGATGACCGAGAGAGCCAAGTTAATCTCTGCGTTCGTCTGTCCCTACGGACACTACCAGTGGGTCAGGATGCCATTCGGCCTTAAAAATGCACCATTGATCTACCAGGCGGTGCTCAATAACTGCCTGTGGGGATTCTTGCGGTTGCCCCTGAGAGAAGAAGCTGAGGTGGATCAGGATGTCTTACATTTTCTGGGGCTGAACTCTGGGGAACCCAGAGTTTCAGGTGATAGTATACCTCGCCTCTCAGGTTGACAGACGAGATGACGGTGTTTCAGCGTAATATCCGGCTCCTCTCAGATGGGACCTGTCCTGGGTCGAAGTCGTATATCGACGACATCGCCATGGTGCTCCTACTTGGGAACAACTATGCCAGGAC
>VOQZ01000221.1:0-70925 GCA_008079305.1 Phytophthora palmivora | reverse complement strand
CCCAGAGACTGGCAGAGATATAGGATCTGAATCGGTAACTAGAGTCCGACTCAGTCTGTGTGGATGCGTCCCTGGACTCGGTCGTCTGGGCTGACCATTCGCTTTAGGCCTGGATTGTTCCACCTCGTGCTCGGGCTGCTTACTCGTTGACTTCCGCAACTGTGCCATCCGAACCATGGTTCCCTCAGGGCTTGGCCTCAGCAGGATCTTGATGGCCACTGGTATTCCGGGCTCTCGACACATGGAGGTTGCAGCGATTCCTCGTAAGCAGCGATCGGTACGCTCGAGTCTTCGTCTTTCGGCGGACTTTCGTTTTTCGTAGATAAGCTGCTGCCAATCCTTGTACCTCGGGGACCCTGGGCGGACATATCATCCGGCTCGCGGGAGGAATGCATATTCCACAATCTTGCCACTGACAAGTCTGTCCCGACAAAGCATTGACTGGGATATATTCATGACTTTTGACTGCGACTGCCCAGGACTTAGTGCGTAGATGATCTGCGTCACCCACCGGTCCCCACGGCCAGCCCAAACGACTTCGCGCTGTGGATTGCTCTGACCGTACCGTATCTTGACGATAGCAATGCTCCCCTGATTGCAGATATGCATCGCGCTCGGGTCGTACGGGCAAATCCAGTCCAACATGTCCCGATCGGGAACCGCCACACATCATGATGGCTTCTTCGTCTGGGAGTTGCACAAGCCCCTCACGCAACACACAACCTTACTCCGGCGGCATACATGAATCCATCCCTAAGAGCACTTCTAGTCGTCACCGATGTTCGTCAACAAACTTTCATGACATATACCACTCGCATTCCCAGTGTGATTTTGATCATAGCCGTCGCAGTGATATACGTTTGGACTCCGCCCAAACCTGATACTTTGATCGGGTCCGGGAGCATCTGAAACTTTAGTTTCAACCTACGCGCAAGGTCCAAGCTAGTCATGTTGTCAAGAAGGCGCCTCGACCTGCCGCGGTGTACCGGTAGATACCGGTACGACCTTCACTCAGTGGTGCCGCAAGCATTCCCGTGATTACGTGAAGCTGATTACGGGACAAGTGTTTACGCTACAGGCGTGCGTGGGTGCAAGATTGTGGGTACAAGATGGGCGTCGACGTGGCAGTCGCTGATTGGCTGGGGTAGCTTAGTATCCAGTTAAGAATCCAGTAGTGTGTATCCAGGTAGGACATCCAGTAGGCTTAGAGGTAGCAGTCAGTTTGCGAACTAAGGACCTAAATCAATCACTTTGCATTTTATCATCTAGTGCTCAAACGACCTTGACTTTTATTATGAGGGACGATTACGTTATTGGAGTAAGGAGAGGGCCAGATCACAACATTGCGACTAGTGATCTAATGTTTATGGTTCAGATCCAGGGTGATCTGCCAAGATGTCGACTGCTATGATGGTGAGGACAAGAAAGGACAAGAATCAGGATAGCGTAATCAGTCGATGTGTCGCTAAGGATAGGATACAGGATGGGATAGGTCTTAACATTAAATCAGAACCGAATTTGCATCATACGACACAAGTGCTTCGCTACGCGCCTGGAAACGGGAACTACATTGGCCCTACGGTATTAATAGCGATTTAGGTGTATAGATCTAGGGTGGTTGATAATATCTAGATAATATATTGGCTAGATCCAACCTCCTAGTATCTTACCCTAAGTGCAGATCCAAGATCCCGGTATTAATTGCTTAGCCGGTAGATCTTCGTATCAAGATCGCGCTATAGGAAGCGCCAAGCAATCAAAGGACCCCGCGTAAAGGGAAATCACACAAAGGAACTACTACAAGGCCGGATCCAGATCTAGGCCGCCGGATCCAAGCTCGATCTAATCGCTTCGACTCCGGATCTACTACTGGCGAGTGGTGTGAAGACTTCCACGCCACTCTACGACCCCAACGTCACGCCAAGACGTTCAACCAACGCAGATCGAACAACTTAGCAGTCACCAAGAGAGAAAGATCCAGCCCAACCGACGGGTACACAAGGTGAGCAAGTTCAGCAGATCACGGATTATCGGAGGACCCCCTTCGTTAGTCGGTGTCCGGGCATTGGTGGGAAGTTGGATCTAGCGATCTCGCAGATTTTGCTGATATCGCTACACCACATCCGTACGTGTTCGTATTGTGGCAAGTATCATCACGGTCACCAGTGTGAAGAATACAAGATGATGCAAGCCGTGAAAGCTCTCGCCCGGAATGGCGTGCTAACAGGCTTACCCCCCGATGTCCTCAGGAAACTGCTGGACGGGAAGAGCAGTACGGGGAAGCAGTTAAACTAACAAGCTCGCTGGATGGGGATCCAGAACGCGCCGGGCCTAAGCTACCCCAAGGATGTGTGTGTTGGCGAACGTTGGGCCAAAATTGAGAGTGAAGAGACCTGATAACCAACAATGCATGACTATGATTCAAGGAGAACCTACCGAGTCTGACCATATCTATCCATTCTCGTCTGAAGATAATCTACCAGTCGAGTTCAGTTTACAACCCGGTCAGAAGTATGGATGGTGGGAAAACCATGAGTCAAGCGATAGTCACGGCGTTGCTATGGTGCGTGGAACAGTGAATAACGAACGGACCCGAATCTTACTCGATTCGGGGGCGTCTGGAAGTATGATTAAAAGTCAAGGTCGTTTGAGCACTAGATGATAAAATGCAAAGTGATTGATTTAGGTCCTTAGTTCGCAAACTGACTGCTACCTCTAAGCCTACTGGATGTCCTACCTGTATACACACTACTGGATTCTTAACTGGATACTAAGCTACCCCAGCCAATCAGCGACTGCCACGTCGACGCCCATCTTGTACCCACAATCTTGCACCCACGCACGCCTGTAGCGTAAACACTTGTCCCGTAATCAGCTTCACGTAATCACGGGAATGCTTGTGGTGCCACTGAGTGAAGGTCGTACCGGTATCTACCGGTGCACCGCGGCAGGTCGAGGCGCCTTCTTGACAACACTCCCACTCGACTCGGCCGTAATGGCGCCTTGGACCCCGAGCTTGCTCCGAAGGATATCGAACTGCACGGCGGTGATCGGCTTGGTCATCAAGTCCGCCAGCATGTCCTTTGTCGAGCAGTACTCCAACACCACTTGGCTGTCTTCAACCTTCTCGCGCACGAAGTGGTAGCGAATGTCGATGTGCTTGGTGCGCTTGTGGAACTCTGGGTTCTTGGCCAACGCGATGGAGCCTTGGTTGTCCTCGTAGATCTTGACTGCTGACTTGGTCTTCATCTCGCCGATCTCGCACAGGAATGCCTTGAGCCAGATAGCTTCTTGTGTTGCTTCCGTCAACGCCATGTACTCTGCCTCCGTCGATGATAGCGCCACCGTCCGCTGCTTCTTGCTTCTCCAGCTGATGCATCCGCTGTTCATCATGAACGCGTAGCCGCTTGTACTCCGTCGAGACTCAATGTTGCCGGCCCAATCTGCATCCGAATAACCTTGGAGTCCTTCCTCACTGCTCACTTGAAACTCGATGCCATGAGTCTTCGTACCTTGGATGTAGCAAAACACCCTCTTGAGCGCTTGCCAGTGTGTCGGACACGGATCGGCGGCAAACTGGCTGAGAACTCCCACTGCGGCTGCAAGGTCTGGTCGAGTCCCCACCATGAGGTACATCAGGCAGCCGACTGCATTCCGGTACGGCACCTTCGCCATGGTTTCTTCGTGCTTACAGCCTCCTTCGCACATGGCCTTGGTCAGCTTGAGTCCTGGGTCTTGTGGTGTCTTGACAGGGTTGCTCTTCTCCATGCTGAACTTCTCCAGGATGTCCTTCGCAAACTTGGTTTGCCGCACCGACACCTTTCCAGCTGTAAGATCTTGATCAATTTCCATGCCGAGGAAGTACTTGAGCTGACCCATGTCCGTCATCTCGAATCGCTTGCTGAGTGCCTCCTTGGTCGACTTGAGCAGCTCGTCGTTGTTGCTTGCTAGGATCAAGTCGTCCACGTACAGCGCCACGAAGATCATGTCTTGGTCGTTCCGCTTGACGTAGATGCAGTGATCCGCTTCGCACTTCTTGAACCCCAGCTCCAGCATGAACTTGTCGATGGTCTGGTTCCACATTCGCGGTGACTGCTTGAGACCATACAGCGAACGCTTGAGCTTGCACACGAAGTCGGGGCGTGCCTCATCAATAAAGCCATCCGGCTGCACCATGTAGATGTCTTCGTCCAACCACCCGTTCAGGAACGCCGTTTTGACATCCATCTGGTGCACCGTGAGGTTGTACTTGGCTGCCAGGCTGAGCAGGATCCTGATTGACGTGAACTTGGCCACCGGCGCGAAGGTCTCTTCGTAGTCGATGCCGTACTTCTGCAAAAATCCCTTGGCCACCAGTCGTGCCTTGAACCGCTCAATCTCTCCAGCCTGGTTTTCCTTGATCCGAAACACCCATCTACAGCTGATCGCCTTGCGTCCCTTGGGCAACGGCACCAACACCCACGTCTCATTCTTGCGAAGAGAGTTGATTTCCGAATCGCACGCTTCCTTCCACTCGGCCGCGTTGCTGGATTCCATCGCCGACGTGAACGTGGTCGGCATTTCTCCCACTGAATCCACAACGAAGGCCGCGTCGAAGCCTTCTTCATTTGCGATGGCTGACAGCTCATCCAGCGCTTGTGACCGACTATGCCGCTTAGACCTTGGGATCTCCACCGCTTCCTCTAACGACCTAGTCCGCTGGTGTCGCTTGCTACCAGGCTCGACGTATTCGTCCTGCGCAGCTTCTTCTTCCTTGCTTTCTTCTGGCTCAGACGATTCTTCTTGGTCTGTGGCATCTTCATCGCGAAGGTCCACGACCACGTCTTCACCAAAGTTGCGTCTCCCACCGTCGAAGACGTCTTCCATGGACTGCGCATCGCGGCTCACTAGCACACGACCGCTCTTGATCTCTTCAAACCGATACGCTTTCTCGTGCTCCGAGTACCGAGAAACCGACAACGCACCGACCGAGCGTCGAACTTGGTGCGTTTCTCCTTCGGGACCGTCACATACGCATGGCAACCGAACACCTTAAGGTTGGACAGCAGCGGTTTCTTGCCCGTCCAGACTTGGTGCGGAGACTTACCGTGGCTGGTAGCGCGTGTCGGACAGCGATTCCGAAGAAACGTCGCTGTCATCACCGCTTCACCCCAATATGACTTCGACAGTCCGGCATGCTCCAACATGCATCGCGCACATTCCACCAACGTCCGGTTCATCCGTTCCGCCACTCCGTTCAGTTGAGGTGTGTACGGCGGTGTGAACTTCTGCACAATCCCACGCTCTCGGCAGAACTTGGCCATCTCACGAGACTTGTACTCGCCACCATTGTCACTGCGAAGTTGCTTCACACGGAGAGTTCTCACGCGACCACCCGTCTGAGTTTCGGCAAATGCCACAAATTCAGCAAATTTGGCAGCCACCTCCGACTTGTTCCGCAGCAAGTATACCACACAGAAATGCGAGTACTCGTCAATGAACGTGACGAAGTACTTCTTGCCACTGAATGTCGACGTCTTCATGGGACCACACACATCACTGTGGATGACTTCCAACAGTTTCTTGGCGTGGTTCGGCGACTTGGGCATGTAACTCACTCGCGTTTGCTTGCCCAGTGCACACCCATCACACAACTCCCACTGCTTCACAGCCGTCATGTTGATGCCAACTCCATAGCCTTCTTGACGATGGCGTCTAGACCACCATGGCCAATGTGACCAAGTCGAAGGTGCCAGAGGTACGACGTGGTGTCCCCTTTGCGATCCTTCGGACTCGACACATTGGCCTCGTCAGGCATGATCGGAGTCATGCACAGCTTGAACAGTCCCTTGCCTTCACGCGCTCCGAGCTGCCACTTGATCTTCTTCGTCTCGGCGAAGCACCCGTCGCGCTCGAACGTCACAGGCCCAACATCCTTGGTGAATCGCCCGACCGAAAACAGGTTGCGCGACAACTTGGGAATGTGCCACACCTTCGTGAGCACACCCTTCTTGATCCCGCGTGGAGTCTTCATCGACATGACAATGTCGCCACTGCCGACCGCTTGTACCACCCCGTCATCCGCGAGATGCACGTCCACCGGAGTCATCTTCTTGTAGTTCTTCATGTACTCTTTCGAGTACGTCATGTGCTGCGTCGCACCCGAGTCGACCAGCCAAACTTCACTCGACTTGGAGGTCCCACCACCAACCGAGAACAGGTAGTCGCCGCAGTCATCATCATCATCGGCGACGTTCGCTCGTTGCGGCCTCTGCCGCTCCGCGTTCTCACGGATCCGTACAGGACACTTGGCGATCCAATGTCCTTGTTCGCCACAATAGTGGCAGGCACTAGTCTTCTGCGCCTGCCGTCCCTTGCTCTTCCCGTTACCGCTTGTCATGAACGCTTGACCGTGCGCGGTTCCTTCAGTACCGCCACCTTGTTCCTTGCGCTTCAAGTCTTCATGCAGCAGCCGAGACGTCACGAGTTCCCATGTCAGCGAGTCGGCTCTCGACTCCAACGCCGTGATGAGGAACTGGTACGACTCACTCAGACTTGCCAGAAGCGTGATCACCAAGTCGTCCTCGCTGACCGGAGCGCCCACCGCGTCGAGCTGTTCCGCCAGCGTCTTGACCTTGTTGATGTGCTCCAGCACATCATCACCTTCGCCCATCATCGCCGTGAAGAAACGTCGACGAAGGAAGAGCTTGTTGGCCAAACTCTTCTTCTCGAAGTGTCCTTCCATTCTTGACCATGCATCATACGCATCCTTGGCCGACCGAACCAGCGGCAACTGCGAATCCTCCATCGCGAGACAGATGATCGCCAGCGCCTTGCGAGACTTCCTCTTGAATGTCGATTGGTCCAGCGCAGTGGTGCAGTGCTCCAGCTTGATCTCTCCACTTGTCACTTCCCACAGGTCGCGCTCCTCGAGCACCATGCGCATCTTGAACTTCCACGTGTGGAAGTTAGTTCCATCGAACTTGTTGATGCGGGAGGTCGTCGTCGAGGCAGTGTCCATGGCGAAGGCGTAGTCGGAGTCTTGGGCAGGGAAAACGGGGCTTGGGCTCATAATCAAAAGTCAAGGTCGTTTGAGCACTAGATGATAAAATGCAAAGTGATTGATTTAGGTCCTTAGTTCGCAAACTGCCTGCTACCTCTAAGCCTACTGGATGTCCTACCTGAATACACACTACTGGATTCCTAACTGGATACTGAGCTACCCCAGCCAATCAGCGACTGCCACGTCGACGCCCATCTTGTACCCACAATCTTGCACCCACGCACGACCGTAGCGTAAACACTTGTCCCGTAATCAGCTTCACGTAATCACGGGAATGCTTGTGGTGCCACTGAGTGAAGGTCGTACCGGTATCTACCGGTGCACCGCGGCAGGTCGAGGCGCCTTCTTAACAACAATAATACCCAGATCACACGTCTCCTGAGTCAGATCATGCCTTAATAAGGCTAGATCATGCCTTAATAAGGCTAGATCATGCTGATCCAATTCCAGATCGGCTAGATCTCCTTGATCCCCTTGATCTGGGGTTTCCGTGCGTGATCCAGTGATAATACTTCGTGGTAATCGTAATCATACCGTACCCACGCTTAATCCATGATTGCTAGTCCCCAATCACCATCCAGCTTTACCGTGATATATCTCGAGGTCCTAGATCACCCGGATCCGCCTGTGGATCTAGGTCCATAAGCCTTGATCCAAGTTCCCTGAATGGAACCTGATATGCGTACCGATCTAGTCTTCATGGCTATAAATTATAGCTTAGATCCAGGCATCCAGACTTAGATCACCAGTTTTCACAGTGCATATAGACATACTGTCACACCCATCTCGTAATCAGGCCAGTCCCACATCCTCCATATCCTTATATGATCCTCCCAACCCTTCGGATCTGGGTATATGTGTAGATCGTATGTCAATACATCTATCACGTCCCACCCAAGGTGGCACTAATCTCCATCAATCTTATCCATCAACTGGATCCATCACCAGATACATCCACATCAGCTCGTCATCTACTCCAATCACATCACGTCAGGTCCGATCACATCCAAATCGGATCTTTCCTGGATATTCCAATGCCAAATCTCTCAGATCCACTTCACCACAGTTACCTAAAACAACCTCGGTATACAGAAGCGCTTACAACGACCCGGTGTAAGGGATCGTTCCTGGTCTTCAGGTTTGATCCAACAAATCGCTGACCTTCACGGGGAAGCGTGTGTTGTTGGTGGGAACTCACCCGACAAGTGAGAATTCTATCGTGTCCTACACGACATTCTGGTGGGTACGTGCGATACCTTGGAGTCCTCCTTAGAAATCTTCATGGGCGTAGTGGAGCATATCCGAGCGGATAGATTGGGGTACTACTAGCCTCAACTCATCCGTGCGACTCCTTGGCCTTCCTCGGGCGGATCGCCCCAGGCGATACAATACGCCTCGGACGTCCAGTACAAACAATTCTGCCTCCTTCGAAATCCGGCGGATCTGAGAACGAGAGAAGTCCTCTAAGTCACCTCTCAAGAACGTCTTAAGATTCACCAGATGACTGTCTCCGTCCTGCCGAGCTTTGATACGTCTCCACCGTTCCGCTTGATACTCGACGGGCCCCATAGGCTCCTGTTGATCAGACTCCTGTCGGTGTTAACTACGTGTTATCGTGGCCATAACCCTCACGGGTGCCGGTAACGGTGCGGAATCTGCTCCTGGGTGCGTATCCATCATGACTTCAGCAGGGGGCTCCTCTACGAGGGCCTCCGTTGCTTTCTTCCGAGGAATCTCGACGGGTTTCATTATCCTTTCCGGTATCATCGAGACTTGTTCCAGGTGCATCAGCTCGGTTGGGTCACTTACAGTCCAGGCCCTACCTATCGCCAAGGTCTTGGACGTGAGATAATCCGCTGCCTGGTTGTAATCACGCTTGACATGAACCAACTGGATTGATTTGAACTTCCCCTTCAAGACAGCATACTCGGCTAATCGTCGTTGGAGATTTGGCTGATTGCAGTTAATTAATCCTTGAGCTTGTTGGATCACGATCCGGGAGTCTCCAACGACTACTATTTCAGAGATACCTCGTTCAGACACAAGGGTCAGCCCCTTCAGTAAGCCGTGGTCTTTAGCGTCGTTCACAGTGACATCCTCTAGAGGGAAACCTTGGGCAGACACGATACACCAACCGGGGAGTTCCCAGATGATACACCCGCAACTTCCCTGGCGAGTAGAGGTTTTCGCAGCGCCATCAAAACTCAAGACATACCCTTTGAAGTCTTCTTCTAACATCTCGACGCTAATCACAGGGGGAGGTTTAACCCGCCCCTTAGCAGGGATGAGGGACTCAGCAATCTCATCTAGGTGTTCCCTGGGCGTGATGCCTGCTCCTAGAACTGCGGCCAAACCATCTTCGTCTCGCTGTACCTTACATACTTCTAGATCCCAGTGAGATAGTATGAGTCCCCATCGAACACATCTTTCGTCAGCGCTTTTGGACTTCAACAGCCAAGATGACACGGAATATTTCGTATAGACCTTGATTGGGCAGTCCCGAATGAGGGCTTCAAATACATCGAAGACCCGCATTACCGCAACAACCTCTTTCTCCGCAGCGTGATATCGGATCTCAGATTCGTTCAGAACCCGGCCTGTGAACCTGACTGGATGGATCACTCCGTCGTACTCTTGACCAAGGACTGCACAAGCTGCCCACGGGTTGGCGTGAGGAATGATTACAAATGGTCGAGTCCGATCCGGGTGTCTCAACAGAGGTGTAGACACTATCTTCCGCTTGAGAATCTCGAATGCCTCTTTGGCTTGGGTCAAGTCACGTCTAGTCTTGATCTGCTCGTCCGTCAATTCGTAGAGCACTGCTGCTATAACTGGAAAATCTTCGATGAACTTGTGATAATAATTCAGACTTCCAAGGAACGACTGCACGCCTTTCAGCGTTGACGGGAACGGTAGATCTTGGACAGATTTCGCAATCTTCGGTATCGCCCTGATTCCTTCAGCACTGATCTCGTGCGAAAGATACGGGATAGACAACTTTCCAAACTCGCTTTTAGGCAGACTCACCGAAATATTCCAATTTCGAAGCCTATACAAGAGTGTGTTCAGATCGTCACACAGTTGATCCCACGTCGGCGCCCCATGCGCGACGTCGTCAATGTACGAACTTCGTCCAAGAACCGGTCCCATTTGGGGCGGGGCCCGAATATTCCGTTTAAACACCGTCATATGGTCCATTAGAATCGGGACTTCCTGATCAACTCCTGACGTACTTCGCTTAGTCTGATCCAAGTTTAAGAATTCCAATACATCCGAATCCACTAGCTTCTCTTCTTCGGGAGGTAATCGGATGAACCCCAAAGGCAGTTATTGATGACTGCTTGGTATACCAGTGGCGCATTCTTCAGACCGAAGGGCATTCTTACCCATTGAAAATGTCCAAACGGGCACATGAAAGCTGAAATGAGCTTGGCCCGTTCGGTCATCCTTATTGCCCAGAAACCACCAGCCATATCTAGCGACATAAACCACATCGATCTCTCGAAGCCAATCAAACGATCATCAATCAGTGGCAACGGGTAATTAGACAGCTTGGTAAAACTGTTCACCACACGGTGGTCAATACATCCACTCCATTCTTCTTCAAGACAATCATGATAGGAGATGCCCAGGGGGACCCCGAAAGTTCAATCAGTCCAGTCTCCAATAACTTCTTGAGTAGTTCATACACTTTCAAGGCGAGGTGTGGTGCAACCGAACGTGGTCGCTGTGCCACTGGTGTTGTCAAGAAGGCGCCTCGACCTGCCGCGGTGCACCGGTAGATACCGGTACGGCCTTCACTCAGTGGCACCACAAGCATTCCCGTGATTACGTGAAGCTGGTTACGGGACAAGTGTTTACGCTACGGTCGTGCGTGGGTGCAAGATTGTGGGTACAAGATGGGCGTCGACGTGGCAGTCGCTGATTGGCTGGGGTAGCTCAGAGTTTGGCCAACAAGCTCTTCCTTCGTCGACGTTTCTTCACGACGATGATGGGCGAAGGTGATGATGTGCTGGAGCACATCAACAAGGTCAAGACGCTGGCGGAACAGCTCGACGCGGTGGGCGCTCCGGTCAGCGAGGACGACTTGGTGATCACGCTTCTGGCAAGTCTGAGTGAGTCGTACCAGTTCCTCATCACGGCGTTGGAGTCGAGAGCCGACTCGCTGACATGGGAACTCGTGACGTCTCGGCTGCTGCATGAAGACTGAAGCGCAAGGAACAAGGTGGCGGTACTGAAGGAACCGCGCACGGTCAAGCGTTCATGACAAGCGGTAACGGGAAGAGCAAGGGACGGCAGGCGCAGAAGACTAGTGCCTGCCACTATTGTGGCGAACAAGGACATTGGATCGCCAAGTGTCCTGTACGGATCCGTGAGAACGCGGAGCGGCAGAGGCCGCAACGAGCGAACGTCGCCGATGATGATGAAGACTGCGGCGACTACCTGTTCTCGGTTGGTGGTGGGACCTCCAAGTCGAGTGAAGTTTGGCTGGTCGACTCGGGAGCGACGCAGCACATGACGTACTCGAAAGAGTACATGAAGAACTATAAGAAGATGACTCCGGTGGACGTGCATCTCGCGGACGACGGAGTGGTACAAGCGGTCGGCAGTGGCGACATTGTCATGTCGATGAAGACTCCACGCGGGATCAAGAAGGGTGTGCTCACGAAGGTGTGGCACATTCCCAAGTTGTCGCGCAACCTATTCTCGGTCGGGCGTTTCACCAAGGATGTTTGGGCCCGTGACGTTCGAGCGCGACGGGTGCTTCGCCGAGACGAAGAAGATCAAGTGGCAGCTCGGAGCGCGTGAAGGCAAGGGACTGTTCAAGCTGTGCATGACTCCGATCATGCCTGATGAGGCCAATGTGTCGAGTCCAAAGGATCGCAAAGGGGACACCACGTCGTACCTCTGGCACCTTCGACTTGGTCACATTGGCCATGGCGGTCTAAACGCCATCGTCAAGAAAGGCTATGGAGTTGGCATCAACATGACGGCTGTGAAGCAGTGGGAGTTGTGTGATGGGTGTGCACTTGGCAAGCAAACGCGAGTGAGTTACATGCCCAAGTCGCCGAACCACGCCAAGAAACTGTTGGAAGTCATCCACAGTGATGTCTGTGGTCCCATGAAGACGTCGACGTTCAGTGGCAAGAAGTACTTCGTCACGTTCATTGACGAGTACTCGCACTTCTGTGTGGTATACTTGCTGCGTAACAAGTCGGAGGTGGCTGCCAAATTCGCTGAATTTGTGGCATTTGCCGAAACTCAGACGGGTGGTCGCGTGAGAACTCTCCGTGTGAAGCAACTTCGCAGTGACAATGGTGGCGAGTACAAGTCTCGTGAGATGGCCAAGTTCTGTCGAGAGCGTGGGATTGTGCAGAAGTTCACACCGCCATACACACCTCAACTGAACGGAGTGGCGGAACGGATGAACCGGACGTTGGTGGAATGTGCGCGATGCATGTTGGAGCATGCCGGACTGTCAAAGTCATATTGGGGTGAAGCGGTGATGACAGCGACGTTTCTTCGGAATCGCTGTCCGACACGCGCTACCAGCCACGGCAAGTCTCCGCACCAAGTTTGGACGGGCAAGAAACCGCTGCTGTCCAACCTTAAGGTGTTCGGTTGCCATGCGTATGTGACGGTCCCGAAGGAGAAACGCACCAAGTTCGACGCTCGGTCGGTGCGTTGTCGGTTTCTCGGGTACTCGGAGCACGAGAAAGCGTATCGGTTTGAAGAGATCAAGAGCGGTCGTGTGCTAGTGAGCCGCGATGCGCAGTTCATGGAAGACGTCTTCGACGGTGGGAGACGCAACTTTGGTGAAGACGTGGTCGTGGACCTTCGCGATGAAGATGCCACAGACCAAGAAGAATCGTCTGAGCCAGAAGAAAGCAAGGAAGAAGAAGCTGCGCAGGACGAATACGTCGAGCCTGGTAGCAAGCGACACCAGCGGACTAGGTCGTTAGAGGAAGCGGTGGAGATCCCAAGGTCTAAGCGGCATAGTCGGTCACAAGCGCTGGATGAGCTGTCAGCCATCGCAAATGAAGAAGGCTTCGACGCGGCCTTCGTTGTGGATTCAGTGGGAGAAATGCCGACCACATTCACGTCGGCGATGGAATCCAGCAACGCGGCCAAGTGGAAGGAAGCGTGCGATTCGGAAATCAACTCTCTTCGCAAGAATGAGACGTGGGTGTTGGTGCCGTTGCCCAAGGGACGCAAGGCGATCAGCTGCAGATGGGTGTTTCGGATCAAGGAAAACCAGGCTGGAGAGATTGAGCGGTTTAAGGCACGACTGGTGGCCAAGGGATTTTTGCAGAAGTACGGCATCGACTATGAAGAGACCTTCGCGCCGGTGGCCAAGTTCACGTCAATCAGGATCCTGCTCAGCCTGGCAGCCAAGTACAACCTCACGGTGCACCAGATGGATGTCAAGACGGCGTTCCTGAACGGGTGGTTGGACGAAGACATCTACATGGTGCAGCCGGATGGCTTTATTGATGAGGCACGCCCCGACTTCGTGTGCAAGCTCAAGCGTTCGCTGTATGGTCTCAAGCAGTCACCGCGAATGTGGAACCAGACCATCGACAAGTTCATGCTGGAGCTGGGGTTCAAGAAGTGCGAAGCGGATCACTGCATCTACGTCAAGCGGGACGACCAAGACATGATCTTCGTGGCGCTGTACGTGGACGACTTGATCCTAGCAAGCAACAACGACGAGCTGCTCAAGTCGACCAAGGAGGCACTCAGCAAGCGATTCGAGATGACGGACATGGGTCAGCTGAAGTACTTCCTCGGCATGGAAATTGATCAAGATCTCAAGGCTGGAAAGGTGTCGGTGCGGCAGACCAAGTTTGCGAAGGACATCCTGGAGAAATTCAGCATGGAGAAGAGCAACCCTGTCAAGACACCACAAGACCCAGGACTCAAGCTGACTAAGGCCATGTGCGAAGGAGGCTGTAAGCACGAAGAGACCATGGCGAAGGTGCCGTACCGGAATGCAGTCGGCTGCCTGATGTACCTCATGGTGGGGACTCGACCAGACCTTGCAGCCGCAGTGGGAGTTCTCAGCCAGTTTGCCGCCGATCCGTGTCCGACACACTGGCAAGCGCTCAAGAGGGTGTTTTGCTACATCCAAGGTACGAAGACTCATGGCATCGAGTTTCAAGCGAGCAGTGAGGAAGGACTCCAAGGTTATTCGGATGCAGATTGGGCCGGCGACATCGAGTCTAGACGGAGTACAAGCGGCTACGCGTTCATGATGAACGGCGGATGCATCAGCTGGAGAAGCAAGAAGCAGCGGACAGTGGCGCTATCATCGACGGAGGCAGAGTACATGGCGTTGACGGAAGCGACACAAGAAGCTATCTGGCTCAAGGCATTCCTGTGCGAGATCGGCGAGATGAAGACCAAGTCAGCAGTCAAGATCTACGAGGATAACCAAGGCT
The DNA here is from genome assembly GCA_008079305.1 of Phytophthora palmivora. Classification (NCBI taxonomy): domain Eukaryota; phylum Oomycota; class Peronosporomycetes; order Peronosporales; family Peronosporaceae; genus Phytophthora; species Phytophthora palmivora. Next base: position 56,441 of record VOQZ01000221.1, on the reverse strand, counting down.
CCATCGCGTTGGCCAAGAACCCGGAGTTCCACAAGCGCACCAAGCACATCGACATTCGCTACCACTTCGTGCGCGAGAAGGTTGAAGACAGCCAAGTGGTGTTGGAGTACTGCTCGACAAAGGACATGCTGGCGGACTTGATGACCAAGCCGATCACCGCCGTGCAGTTCGATATCCTTCGGAGCAAGCTCGGGGTCCAAGGCGCCATTACGGCCGAGTCGAGTGGGAGTGTTGTCAAGAAGGCGCCTCGACCTGCCGCGGTGCACCGGTAGATACCGGTACGACCTTCACTCAGTGGCACCACAAGCATTCCCGTGATTACGTGAAGCTGATTACGGGACAAGTGTTTACGCTACGGTCGTGCGTGGGTGCAAGATTGTGGGTACAAGATGGGCGTCGACGTGGCAGTCGCTGATTGGCTGGGGTAGCTCAGTATCCAGTTAGGAATCCAGTAGTGTGTATTCAGGTAGGACATCCAGTAGGCTTAGAGGTAGCAGACAGTTTGCGAACTAAGGACCTAAATCAATCACTTTGCATTTTATCATCTAGTGCTCAAACGACCTTGACTTTTACTGGTTTGGCATCTCCCACATCTAGATCACATACCACTCCTCTGGCCGGCGCAGGCGCAGCATTGCCGTCTCCCAGAAATATCTTCCGATGATGCTCCAATATGGTTCGCAACTTCCTATCTTCTGCCGGTGTAGTCCTCCCGGGGACACCCACATCTGCTTTTGAGATATCGCATTCGGGGTTCAAGTCCTTCGATTCTGGAAGCAGCGCAAGTTCATCTCGCAACTGTGACATCCGCTCACTACCTCATGAATGTGCACTCCGGCTCCAAGTCGAGATCTTCCTGGTTGACTCGCATGCACCGGGCAAACTCGGCTTCCAACTTCGCTATCGGTGTACTTAGGGGTGCCCCAGTCGGAATATTCCCACCTTCCCCAGAGACTGGCAGAGATATAGGATCTGAATCGGTAACTTAGAGTCCGACTCAGTCTGTGTGGATGCGTCCCTGGACTCGGTCGTCTGGGCTGACCCATTCGCTTTAGGCCTGGATTGTTCCACCTCGTGCTCGGGCTGCTTACTCGTTGACTTCCGCAACTGTGCCATCCGAACCATGGTTCCCTCAGGGCTTGGCCTCAGCAGGATCTTGGATGGCCACTGGTATTCCGGGCTCTCGACACATGGAGGTTGCAGCGATTCCTCGTAAGCAGCGATCGTACGCTCGAGTCTTCGTCTTTCGGCGGACTTCGTATTTTCGTAGATAAGCTGCTGCCACTCCTTGTACCTCGGGGACCCTGGGCGGACATGTCATCCGGCTCGCGGGAAATGCCCATATTCCACAATCCTTGCCACTGACAAGTCTGTCCCGATCCAAAGCATTGACTGGGATATATTCATGACTTTGACTGCGACTGCCCAGGACTTAGTGGCGTAGATGATCTGCGTCACCCACCGGTCCCCACGGCCAGCCCAAACGACTTCGCGCTGTGGATTGCTCTGACCGTACCGTATCTTGACGATAGCATGCTCCCCTGATTGCAGATATGCATCGCGCTCGGGTCGTACGGGCAAATCCAGTCCAACATGGTCCCGATCGGGACCGCCACACATCATGATGGCTTCTTCGTCTGGGAGTTGCACAAGCCCCTCACGCACACACAACCTTACTCCGGCGGCATACATGAAATCCATCCCTAAGAGCACTTCTAGTCGTCACCGATGTTCGTCAACCAAACTTTCATGACATATACCACTCGCATTCCCAGTGTGATTTTGATCATAGCCGTCGCAGTGATATACGTTTGGACTCCGCCCAAACCTGATACTTTGATCGGGTCCGGGAGCATCTGAAACTTTAGTTTCAACCTACGCGCAAGGTCCAAGCTAATCATGTTGTCAAGAAGGCGCCTCGACCTGCCGCGGTGTACCGGTAGATACCGGTACGACCTTCACTCAGTGGTGCCGCAAGCATTCCCGTGATTACGTGAAGCTGATTACGGGACAAGTGTTTACGCTACGGTCGTGCGTGGGTACAAGATTGTGGGTACAAGATGGGCGTCGACGTGGCAGTCGCTGATTGGCTGGGGTAGCTCAGTATCCAGTTAGGAATCCAGTAGTGTGTATACAGGTAGGACATCCAGTAGGCTTAGAGGTAGCAGTCAGTTTGCGAACTAAGGACCTAAATCAATCACTTTGCATTTTATCATCTAGTGCTCAAACGACCTTGACTGTTGGTTATGAGCCCAAGCCCCGTTTTCCCTGCCCAAGACTCCGACTACGCCTTCGCCATGGACACTGCCTCGACGACGACCTCCCGCATCAACAAGTTCGACGGAACTAACTTCCACACGTGGAAGTTCAAGATGCGCATGGTGCTCGAGGAGCGCGACCTGTGGGAAGTGACAAGTGGAGAGATCAAGCTGGAGCACTGCACCACTGCGCTGGACCAATCGACATTCAAGAGGAAGTCTCGCAAGGCGCTGGCGATCATCTGTCTCGCGATGGAGGATTCGCAGTTGCCGCTGGTTCGGTCGGCCAAGGATGCGTATGATGCATGGTCAAGAATGGAAGGACACTTCAAGAAGAAGAGTTTGGCCAACAAGCTCTTCCTTCGTCGATGTTTCTTCACGACGATGATGGGCGAAGGTGATGATGTGCTGGAGCACATCAACAAGGTCAAGACGCTGGCGGAACAGCTCGACGCGGTGGGCGCTCCGGTCAGCGAGGACGACTTGGTGATCACGCTTCTGGCAAGTCTGAGTGAGTCGTACCAGTTCCTCATCACGGCGTTGGAGTCGAGAGCCGACTCGCTGACATGGGAACTCGTGACGTCTCGGCTGCTGCATGAAGACTTGAAGCGCAAGGAACAAGGTGGCGGTACTGAAGGAACCGCGCACGGTCAAGCATTCATGACAAGCGGTAACGGGAAGAGCAAGGGACGGCAGGCGCAGAAGACTAGTGCCTGCCACTATTGTGGCGAACAAGGACATTGGATCGCCAAGTGTCCTGTACGGATCCGTGAGAACGCGGAGCGGCAGAGGCCGCAACGAGCGAACGTCGCCGATGATGATGAAGACTGCGGCGACTACCTGTTCTCGGTTGGTGGTGGGACCTCCAAGTCGAGTGAAGTTTGGCTGGTCGACTCGGGTGCGACGCAGCACATGACGTACTCGAAAGAGTACATGAAGAACTACAAGAAGATGACTCCGGTGGACGTGCATCTCGCGGATGACGGGGTGGTACAAGCGGTCGGCAGTGGCGACATTGTCATGTCGATGAAGACTCCACGCGGGATCAAGAAGGGTGTGCTCACGAAGGTGTGGCACATTCCCAAGTTGTCGCGCAACCTATTCTCGGTCGGGCGTTTCACCAAGGATGTTGGGCCCGTGACGTTCGAGCGCGACGGGTGCTTCGCCGAGACGAAGAAGATCAAGTGGCAGCTCGGAGCGCGTGAAGGCAAGGGACTGTTCAAGCTGTGCATGACTCCGATCATGCCTGACGAGGCCAATGTGTCGAGTTCGAAGGATCGCAAAGGGGACACCACGTCGTACCTCTGGCACCTTCGACTTGGTCACATTGGCCATGGCGGTCTAAACGCCATCGTCAAGAAGGGTTATGGAGTTGGCATCAACATGACGGCTGTGAAGCAGTGGGAGTTGTGTGATGGGTGTGCACTTGGCAAGCAAACGCGAGTGAGTTACATGCCCAAGTCGCCGAACCACGCCAAGAAACTGTTGGAAGTCATCCACAGTGATGTCTGTGGTCCCATGAAGACGTCGACGTTCAGTGGCAAGAAGTACTTCGTCACGTTCATTGACGAGTACTCGCACTTCTGTGTGGTATACTTGCTGCGGAACAAGTCGGAGGTGGCTGCCAAATTCGCTGAATTTGTGGCATTTGCCGAAACTCAGACGGGTGGTCGCGTGAGAACTCTCCGTGTGAAGCAACTTCGCAGTGACAATGGTGGCGAGTACAAGTCTCGTGAGATGGCCAAGTTCTGTCGAGAGCGTGGGATTGTGCAGAAGTTCACACCGCCATACACACCTCAACTGAACGGAGTGGCGGAACGGATGAACCGGACGTTGGTGGAATGTGCGCGCTGCATGTTGGAGCATGCCGGACTGTCGAAGTCATATTGGGGTGAAGCGGTGATGACAGCGACGTTTCTTCGGAATCGCTGTCCGACACGCGCTACCAGTCACGGCAAGTCTCCGCACCAAGTCTGGACGGGCAAGAAACCGCTGCTGTCCAACCTTAAGGTGTTCGGTTGCCATGCGTATGTGACGGTCCCGAAGGAGAAACGCACCAAGTTCGACGCTCGGTCGGTGCGTTGTCGGTTTCTCGGGTACTCGGAGCACGAGAAAGCGTATCGGTTTGAAGAGATCAAGAGCGGTCGTGTGCTAGTGAGCCGCGATGCGCAGTTCATGGAAGACGTCTTCGACGGTGGGAGACGCAACTTTGGTGAAGACGTGGTCGTGGACCTTCGCGATGAAGATGCCACAGACCAAGAAGAATCGTCTGAGCCAGAAGAAAGCAAGGAAGAAGAAGCTGCGCAGGACGAATACGTCGAGCCTGGTAGCAAGCGACACCAGCGGACTAGGTCGTTAGAGGAAGCGGTGGAGATCCCAAGGTCTAAGCGGCATAGTCGGTCACAAGCGCTGGATGAGCTGTCAGCCATCGCAAATGAAGAAGGCTTCGACGCGGCCTTCGTTGTGGATTCAGTGGGAGAAATGCCGACCACGTTCACGTCGGCGATGGAATCCAGCAACGCGGCCAAGTGGAAGGAAGCGTGCGATTCGGAAATCAACTCTCTTCGCAAGAATGAGACGTGGGTGTTGGTGCCGTTGCCCAAGGGACGCAAGGCGATCAGCTGCAGATGGGTGTTTCGGATCAAGGAAAACCAGGCTGGAAAGATCGAGCGGTTCAAGGCACGACTGGTGGCCAAGGGATTTTTGCAGAAGTACGGCATCGACTATGAAGAGACCTTCGCGCCGGTGGCCAAGTTCACGTCAATCAGGATCCTGCTCAGCCTGGCAGCCAAGTACAACCTCACGGTGCACCAGATGGATGTCAGGACGGCGTTCCTGAACGGGTGGTTGGACGAAGACATCTACATGGTGCAGCCGGATGGCTTTATTGACGAGGCGCACCCAGACTTCGTGTGCAAGCTCAAGCGTTCGCTGTATGGTCTCAAGCAGTCACCGCGAATGTGGAACCAGACCATCGACAAGTTCATGCTGGAGCTGGGGTTCAAGAAGTGCGAAGCGGATCACTGCATCTACGTCAAGCGGGACGACCAAGACATGATCTTCGTGGCGCTGTACGTGGACGACTTGATCCTAGCAAGCAACAACGACGAGCTGCTCAAGTCGACCAAGGAGGCACTCAGCAAGCGATTCGAGATGACGGACATGGGTCAGCTCAAGTACTTCCTCGGCATGGAAATTGATCAAGATCTCAAGGCTGGAAAGGTGTCGGTGCGGCAGACCAAGTTTGCGAAGGACATCCTGGAGAAATTCAGCATGGAGAAGAGCAACCCTGTCAAGACACCACAAGACCCAGGACTCAAGCTGACTAAGGCCATGTGCGAAGGAGGCTGTAAGCACGAAGAGACCATGGCGAAGGTGCCGTACCGGAATGCAGTCGGCTGCCTGATGTACCTCATGGTGGGGACTCGACCAGACCTTGCAGCCGCAGTGGGAGTTCTCAGCCAGTTTGCCGCCGATCCGTGTCCGACACACTGGCAAGCGCTCAAGAGGGTGTTTTGCTACATCCAAGGTACGAAGACTCATGGCATCGAGTTTCAAGCGAGCAGTGAGGAAGGACTCCAAGGTTATTCGGATGCAGATTGGGCCGGCGACATCGAGTCTAGACGGAGTACAAGCGGCTACGCGTTCATGATGAACGGCGGATGCATCAGCTGGAGAAGCAAGAAGCAGCGGACAGTGGCGCTATCATCGACGGAGGCAGAGTACATGGCGTTGACGGAAGCGACACAAGAAGCTATCTGGCTCAAGGCATTCCTGTGCGAGATCGGCGAGATGAAGACCAAGTCAGCAGTCAAGATCTACGAGGACAACCAAGGCTCCATCGCGTTGGCCAAGAACCCGGAGTTCCACAAGCGCACCAAGCACATCGACATTCGCTACCACTTCGTGCGCGAGAAGGTTGAAGACGGCCAAGTGGTGTTGGAGTACTGCTCGACAAAGGACATGCTGGCGGACTTGATGACCAAGCCGATCACCGCCGTGCAGTTCGATATCCTCCGGAGCAAGCTCGGAATCCAAGGCGCCATTACGGCCGAGTCGGGTGGGAGTGTTGTCAAGAAGGCGCCTCGACCTGCCGCGGTGTACCGGTAGATACCGGTACGACCTTCACTCAGTGGTGCCGCAAGCATTCCCGTGATTACGTGAAGCTGATTACGGGACAAGTGTTTACGCTACGGTCGTGCGTGGGTACAAGATTGTGGGTACAAGATGGGCGTTGACGTGGCAGTCGCTGATTGGCTGGGGTAGCTCAGTATCCAGTTAGGAATCCAGTAGTGTGTATACAGGTAGGACATCCAGTAGGCTTAGAGGTAGCAGTCAGTTTGCGAACTAAGGACCTATGATAAAGGGTATGGATCTTGGACGAAGAGAAGGGAAGGGAGAGTCACCACTCGGAGCTTGACCGGAGCGAGGACAGTAGACCACTTGAGCGGAAGAAGGAAGATTCGAAAGTGATTGATTGAGGTCTTTAGCTCGCAAGACTACTTGCTATCTCTAGACCTACTGGATACACACTACTTGATTCTTTTCTGGATACTGAGTTACTACAGCCAATCAGAGAGCGCCACGTCGCTTCCCCATCTTGTACCTACAATCTTGTACCTACATGTAGCGTAATCGACGGTGGCGTAATCACTGATGGCGTAATCAACGTGGGGTCGCATTGGACCGGTTCGGGTTAACCGGTTCACGGTTAATAACCGTTATCAAACCGGTTACCCTCAATACGCCCTCTCAATGCGAAGTCCCATGAATGCCGAGAGCAGCCGTCAGATCCATGTGGCGAGGTCCCGGGAGCGCCTTCGTCATGATGTCCGCCAGCATCACAGAAGTCTCGCAATACTGGAGCTTCACTTCACCACGCTTGACCTCGTCGCGGATATGATGGTACTTGATGTCGATGTGCTTGGCTCGACCGTGGTTCACTGGGTTCTTGGTCATCTTGATACACGACTGATTGTCTTCGCGGATCTTGAGCTCGGGTCCAGTCTCGTTAGCGGCCACCAAAATCTCGCACAGCAGGCGATGAATCCACTTGCCTTCTTGGATCGCCAGACTGAGCGCAATGTATTCCGCCTCGCTCGTAGACAGCGAAACACTTGACTGCTTCTTGCTTCCCCAGCTCACTGGTGCACCCATGAGCATGAACGTGTAGCCTGAAGTCGACTTGCGGTCCGCGAGGTCACCAGCCCAGTCCGCGTCCGAATATCCACGAAAGTCGACCTTGTCACCCGGCTTGAAACAGATTCCATGCGACTTGGTGCCTTGCAGGTAGCGAAAGATGCGCTTGACCGCAACCCAGTGTTCTTCTTGGGGGTTCTCCATGAAGCGCGACACATACCCAACTGCAAACGCAATGTCTGGGCGAGTGGCAGTCATCAAGTGCATGAGAGCACCAACTGCTTCGCGAAATGGAGCATTCACCTTGGTCGCTGCGTCGCTTGGAACAAGTCGAGTACTCATGTCCACCGGACTCACCACAGCCTTGCACTCATCCATACCGAAGCGTTTCAGGATGTCGTCCACGTAGCGTCGTTGGCACATCGTCACGCTGCCGTCCGGGCCATCCACCAACTCAATCCCCAACACGAACGCACACTTGCCGCTGTCGGTCATCTCGAATCGTGTCTTAAGGTCACTCTTGGTGCGTGCTATCAGCTCGGCTGAACTTCCGGTCACCAACACGTCGTCCACGTAGACCAGCACGAGCACACAGTGGCCATCGACAACCTTGATGTAGAGACACGGGTCGAAGGCAGAGACTTGAAAACCGATAGAGCACACGAACTCGTCAAACGTCTCGTTCCATACGCGCGAAGCTTGTTTGAGACCGTAGATGGCCTTCACCAATTCCAGGCAGTCGAAATCGCCATCTAGCTCGACGCCTTCTGGAACCACGCAGAACACCAGCTCCTTCATCACACCGTACAGGAATGCAGTCACCACGTCCAGTTGATCGAGGGGCCAACCAAAGTACTTGGCTAGAGCGATCACCATGCGCAGCGTCATACTTGACCACGGGTGAGAACGTCTCGGTGTAGTCGATGCCATACTTCTGCTTGAAACCCTTGGCCACGAGGCGCGCCTTGTACTTCTCGATGGATCCGTCCGCTTTGCGCTTGATCTTGAACACCCACTTGGTGCCAATGGCGCGTTGTCCGTTGGGCAACTTGGCAGCACGAAACACACCACGAAGTCGCATCGACTTGAGCTCGGCACGAATTGCCTTACGCCAGTGCACTTGGTCCGGACCATTTACCGCTTCTTGGAATGTCGATGGCTCCGATAAATCCACAGTTGCTTCGACTGCGTTAGCACTTGCACGCCAAAACACAGGAGGTGTCGACTCGTCATCTTGGTCGCCAGATTTTTCTTCTTCGTCAGGGTCCACTCGATTCGGCGCACTTGCTTCTTCTAGTCCAACTCGGTGGCGGACAGTTCGAGACCTTCTTCCAACGTCATCTTCGTCACTTGAACGACTCTTGCGCTTCCCCGCCTGCTTGTAGTCCGTTTGCGTAGGGCCATTATCATCAATGTCGAGGGAGGCGAAGTCCAGCGCAGTATCATCGACATCTTCGTCGGAAATCGGCTGTGCAAGTCCAAAGGTCGATTCATCGAAGTTGACATCGCGACTGATTACCACCTTCCCCGCCTCGATGTCATAAACTCGACACGCCTTCGACACTTCTTCATAACCCAGGAAAATACCTTCACGAGCCTTGGGGTCCCACTTGAGTCGCTTCTCTCTTGGCGTCAAAATGAACGTCCGGCAGCCGAAGATCCGCATGTGCTTCACACTCGGCTTGGACTTGTACACGATCTCGAACGGAGTTTTGTCCGGCGACTTCGGAGACGGCAGACGATTCTTGATGTAGATGGCCGTCATCGCCGCCTCAGCCCAGAAACACTTGTCCAAGCCAGCGTAGTGGAGCATGCTGCGGCCAATAGTCACGATTGTTCGGTTGGCGCGCTCAGCAGTCGCGTTGGTCTGGTGCGCATACCGAACCGTAGGCTGGACTTCGATGCCGTGATCTTCGTAAAAGCCTTGAGCGAGTTGGTCGCGAACTCCTTGGCTCCGTCATGCCGCACGAATTTCACCTTGGCATCGAATTGCCTCTCCACCTTGGTGATGAACTTGCGCAGACAGCCTTCGCTCTCCGACTTGGCACGCAGACAGAATCCCGACATGCAGCTACTTGCTTCATCCGTGATGAGCAGTAAGTAACGGCTGCCACCCAGCGACTCTTCTTCCATGGGTCCACAAATGTCGAAGTGGAGGAACTCGAATGGCTTGTACTTGGCTTTGTTCGGGTTGCTCGGGAATGGTTTTTGGACCATCTTCCCTTGTTGGCAACCGCGACACATACTTGATCCACTCGACTTCGAGGGTACCTTCGCGTCCTTGATCATGTTGTTGTTGACCATCTTGCGAAGTACCTCAACCGGAGCGTGACCCATTCGCGCGTGTAAGTCGACAGTCTTTCCTCCTGTCACCGCATTCGCCGATCGCTGAGGCGTGTGAAGCCAGTAGAGTCCGTCCACGAGATTCGCCGTTGCCACGACTTGCTTCGAGCCCTTGCGCGCAACGTGCATCTTGTTGCCGTCGAACACCACTTGAAACTTGCCACTCTTGTTGATCTGTGGCACTGACAGAAGATTCTTGCTCATGCTCGGCACGTACAGCGCGTCCTTGATCTCGATGTCGTGCTCGTCGCCGTTGGGTAGAACCACTCGTTGCACGATGGTCCCCACACCCTTGATCGCGGCCTTGTTGCCGTCAGCCACCGAAAGTTCACCTTCATCTTGCTCATTCAGCGTGGTGAACTTGGCCTTGTCGTTGCAGATGTGGTGCGTTGCGCCGCTGTCGACCGCCCACATCCCGGACACATTCTTGCCCGTCGAAATTCCACACTCCAGGGAAACTGCAAACGCCACTCGATCGTAGTCGTAGTCGTAGTCATAGCCGTCACTGCCATTGGATGTTGTTGGCCCCGCGTCCACGGCCATTGTTATTGCCGCCGCGTCTTGGGCCCCGATTCTCATCCTTCTGCTTGGTCCAGCACTTGTCAATCACATGCCCCAATTTCCCACAGTACGTGCATTGACGAGATTCGCGGTCGGTGTTGAACGCCTTGGCCGCGTTCTCCATCTTCACCGTCGCCGTCTTCTCGCCTTGCCTCTTGATGTGCTCGTTCGTGAGCACCTTCACAACGTCTTGCGATCGCAGCTCTGCGTTGCTCATCTCCAAGTTTAGCACGACGTTCTCGTAGCTCTTGGGGAGACTGCGCAGCAAACAGATCGCCACGTCCTCGTCCTCCATCTTGGCGCCGATGCTGCTGAGCTTGGCGCTGATGTTGAGAACTTCATTGCAATGATGAAGTACATTGCCGCCTTCCGCCATCTCCATGCTGAAGAGCTGTCGCTTCAAATAGATGCGACCAGCCTTCTGCGATCCTCCGTACAGCGTCCTCAGGCGCGACCACGCTACCCACGCTTCCTCGCAGTTGTCCACCACGTGATGGTAGTCCGCGTCCATGTGGAGCAGCATCAGTCCGAACGCGATGTTGCTCGACTTGACGTAGTCGTCCTTGGCCCGAGTGTCCGCGAAGGTCGGAGTCGTCTCACGGTTCACGACATGCCACACCGACTTGGTCAGGAACACGCCACGCATGTAGCGGTTCCACGTCGCGTAATTGTCGCCGTTGAACTTGTCGATGGAGACCTTGGTGGAGACGTCTTGGGCAGAGGACATGGTGCTTGGGCTCATAACCTGATAAAGGGTATGGATCTTGGACGAAGAGAAGGGAAGGGAGAGTCACCACTCGGAGCTTGACCGGAGCGAGGACAGTAGACCACTTGAGCGGAAGAAGGAAGATTCGAAAGTGATTGATTGAGGTCTTTAGCTCGCAAGACTACTTGCTATCTCTAGACCTACTGGATACACACTACTTGATTCTTTTCTGGATACTGAGTTACTACAGCCAATCAGAGAGCGCCACGTCGCTTCCCCATCTTGTACCTACAATCTTGTACCTACATGTAGCGTAATCGACGGTGGCATAATCACTGATGGCGTAATCAACGTGGGGTCGCATTGGACCGGTTCGGGTTAACCGGTTCACGGTTAATAACCGTTATCAAACCGGTTACCCTCAATAACCTAAATCAATCACTTTGCATTTTATCATCTAGTGCTCAAACGACCTTGACTTTTAATCATACTTCCAGACGCCCCCGAATCGAGTAAGATTCGGGTCCGTTCGTTATTCACTGTTCCACGCATCATAGCAACGCCGTGACTATCGCTTGACTCATGGTTTTCCCACCATCCATACTTCTGACCGGGTTGTAAACTGAACTCGACTGGTAGATTATCTTCAGACGAGAATGGATAGATATGGTCAGACTCGGTAGGTTCTCCTTGAATCATAGTCATGCATTGTTGGTTATCAGGTCTCTTCACTCTCAATTTTGGCCCAACGTTCGCCAACACACACATCCTTGGGGTAGCTTAGGCCCGGCGCGTTCTGGATCCCCATCCAGCGAGCTTGTTAGTTTAACTGCTTCCCCGTACTGCTCTTCCCGTCCAGCAGTTTCCTGATGACATCGGGGGGTAAGCCTGTTAGCACGCCATTCCGGGCGAGAGCTTTCACGGCTTGCATCATCTTGTATTCTTCACACTGGTGACCGTGATACTTGCCACAATACGAACACGTACGGATGTGGTGTAGCGATATCAGCAAAATCTGCGAGATCGCTAGATCCAACTTCCCACCAATGCCCGGACACCGACTAACGAAGGGGGTCCTCCGATGATCCGTGATCTGCTGAACTTGCTCACCTTGTGTACCCGTCGGTTGGGCTGGATCTTCCTCTCTTGGCGACCGCTAAGTTGTTCGATCTGCGTTGGTTGAACGTCTTGGCGTGACGTTGGGGTCGTAGAGTAGCGTGGAAGTCTTCACACCACTCGCCAGTAGTAGATCCGGAATCCAAGCGATTAGATCGAGCTTGGATCCGGCGGCCTAGATCTGGATCCGGCCTTGTAGTAATTCCTTTGTGTTGATTTCCCTTTACGCGGGGTCCTTTGATTGCTTGGCGCTTCCTATAGCGCGATCTTGATACTTGAGAAACCGAAGATCTACCGGCTAAGCAATTAATACCGGGATCCTGGATCTGCACTTAGGGTAAGATACTAGGAGGTTGGATCTAGCCAATATATTATCTAGATATTATCAACCACCCTAGATCTATACACCTAAATCGCTATTAACACCGTAGGGCCAATGTAGTTTCCGTTTCCAGGCGCGTAGCAAGCACTTGTGTCGTACAATGCAAATTCGGTTCTGATTTAATGTTAAGACCTATCCCATCCTGTATCCTATCCTTAGCGACACATCGACTGATTACGCTATCCTGATTCTTGTCTTTCTTGTCCTCACCATCATAGCAGTCGACATCTTTGCAAATCACCTTGGATCTGAACCATAAACATTAGATCACTAGTCGCAATGTTGTGATCTGGACTTCTGCTTTCTCCAATATCGTAATTATCCCCATAATTTCCAGATCACACGTCTCCCGAGTCAGATCATGCCTTAATAAGCCAGATTGTGACGGGGTCACACGAGCACCTTGCTTGAGGAAGCGTGCTATTAAGAGTATACAAACTCTAAGTGAACGGCAGTTCACTAGTCCCTGGTCTGAGGGGACTTAATAGCCAGTTTAGAGTAGATTTTAGACTGATTTATTTATAGTTAATTAGGTTCATTTGGCCTGTAATACAAACTCCTAATTAACTATACTTTACCCTAATTATGCATATAAAAGGTAGGTCAAATGCGATTGGTTGACCCTCAGCCACCCAGACCTACGTGGCAGTAGTGTGGTCCACACCACCCACAACAGAGTATCTAAACGAATACCCACAGAAGGATATCTACTTCTAAAGGCGGTACCCTTTCTAGGGTACCCCTTCATGTAACCCCGTTACATCCTCCCCCACTTAGGTTGGAAACACCCCCAACCAATGAGGAGCTAGGAAGAGAGCTCCGCTATCTTTCCTGTCCTTGTCGATACCCATCGACGAGCCACCGTTGTGGCTTTAAGGCTTTCATTCAGCCTTTTCGCACGCCCAAGACACCCGAGGTTCCCACGTCAACCTCTCCCAAGATGCCCAAGAAGGCAAGCACCCGCGGCGCTTCGGCGCCTTCCAAGTCTAAGGCCGCGAGGTCGAAGACTGCTAAGGCCAAGACGAAAGACAAGGCCGCTCCGCGCAAGGAAGTCCGCAAGGCGGCTTCCGAGTCAGGCAGCAAGCGCACGGCTGCTGCTGCCAGACAAGAAGGGAGTCCGCGACGCAGTCGCTCGCGCTCCTCGTCAACCGACGATAGGCCGAACCCTCGGTTCACCTATCGGGACCACAGTCCTGGGGCAGAGTCCCCTGTGTTCGACATCCCAATGATCACGGGATCAGAGTCTGATGGGGGCTCTCCTGGATCCGCCAAGGACCCATCTTCTTCTCAGGATGCTCCTTCACAGGACGCTCCTGCACAGGACGCTCCTTCACAGGACGCTCCTGTTGATGATACTGTATCATCCGAGGCAAAGGCAGCTTCGACGAGCTCGCCTGCCAAGAACCTTACCTTAACTGAAGGTAAGGCTCGAGCCCAAGCTGCGAAAGCAGCTTCTTCAAAACGGGCTGAAGAGGGAGCCGCTGCTGCTAAGAAGCGCGCAGCTCCTGGCTCTCCTACGTCAGAGCCTTCAATCGCAAAGGGATTCAAATCCCTGTTCGACTCCTCAGACGAGGAGGAAGAGGAGGGGGCTGTCTCCGAGCCCCAAGAGATCTCCAATGATCTCGATGTGCAGCAGGAGCGCTATCAAGCTGCTCAACTGCAAGGCACTCCTGTGCCTCCCACGCCGGTGTATCCTCGCGGATACTACCCACCGGATGCGGGGTCTGGGTCTCCCATGTTCTTGGAGCACCTCAAAGCCCCTCGTGGTTTAAACCATGGGCGCACTTGGCGTGGCGCCTATGAGCGTGCCTTGGTTCAAGACGAACCACTCTTTGTCAATGACATTGAGGCCGCTAGGTGTGTGCTGCATGCGCCACACCGAATTCCTCTTAAGGAATTCGCTAGTCTTCGGAAGAAACCGGAAGACCGTGGTGGGCTCTTCCCCATCTGGGGGTACCCTTGGGTACAGCCCGAGAACACCACAACCCATACCCAGGCAGAAGACCTGTTCTGGAGATGGGTTTCTCTGAAGATCTTTACAGTTCAGGAGTTAAAAGAACTCTGGGAAGATCGCCTGCTGTCCTATGTCTTGGGCCAGCGAGATCTTCGCTTTGAGTTTGCCCACTTAATCGCTAAACGGCAACTCCACTCCGTTATGGAAGGACTTAGCAGTCTAAGTCCAGCGCTCAAGACGAGCGCGGGTACGGTTCCGTCAACCCAGGGACCGTACACCGTAAGGCGGCTAAGAAGCCGCGGACTACTTACGCCCCGGCTGTTGCAGATCCCAAATCTCAACAGCCTTTGCGCAGTCAACCCGGAGCCGGTCTTCCGGCTCCCACGAGTTCTGTGACGAGGGGTAACCCCGCCACTTCACAAGCAGCTGGCGCTTCCCAGAGCGCCGCCGCTCTTGGACGACCCGCTCCACATGATAGTGGAGCTCGCCGTTCCGGTCAAGGAGGGCAGGAGGAGTCTCGCACGCGTTTGAGTACGAGGCTCCTTCTCAGCCGTATCCTTCTGGACCCTCAACTTCGGGTCGGGACTCTGTGGGGTCCCTCTTAAGCGACGAGGTCCGTCAGCTTCGAGATCGTGTTTACGCGATCGAGATAGCCCTTGGGCTTGGACCTGGTGGTCAGGCTGCCTCTCAGGCTGGCAAGCCGGGGACCCTTGAGGTCCTTCGTCAGGACTTGGACGCTCTTGGTCGTGAGACCCACGAGATCCATGGGCGCGTTGACCGCCGAGCTCCGGCTGCTGCCCTGAAGGAACTCCGTCGAGGCTTAGAGACTCTAAGCCATGATGTGCATGGTCGTATGCCCTCTTATGAGCCGCAGGGGTACTCATACCACTCGGCTTATGGGTATAGTTCTTACCCAAGTTCTTCCCACTCCGTACCATCATACCCTTCGTATGACTCGCGTGGGTACCAGCCTGTGTATCATTCACAGACTCCGACACCTGTAACTCCGGTCGTCCAGAGGACTCAGCCTCGTTTCGAGGAGGTGAGTTCTCACCTTGGTCTTCCTCCGTCCGAGAAGGAAGACCCAGCGGATCGTGATACCGCTTAAGATGCCCCACGTAGAACGTCGGGTGCGTCGCCATTGACTTTGGGAGGTCAATGGTATACGCCGCGCCATGTCTGGCCAGGACCGCAAAGGGTCCAATGAAGCGGTGCTTCAACTTGTTGCTCCCTAAGGAGCTAACCAAGTTTATAGGTAAATTCTTAGTATCTAACAGTACTAATTCACCTTGTTTAAAAACAGTTAAATTTCCTCTTCCTTTCTTATCTGAGTACTCTTTCTGTTTGTCTTGGGCCGATGCCATTGCATCTCAACCCGGCTGATCAACGTCAGCCTGTCGTCTATAAACGACGACAACTGTCTTCTTAAAGACTCGGGCTCAATTTCTGAGACCTGGGAGGAAAAGGCTTTCCGAGCCTCTCCCCCACTTACGATGGAGGACACGGTGCCTCCCCGCAAGGTTAGCGGCACTTGGGGGTGTCGTAACCCATTCAAATAGAACGGGGTAAACCCCGTTGATGCGTGTACCGCATTGTTGAGTGCAAACTCAACCATAGGAAGCTGGTCCGACCAGGACCGAGGTGCTTCCGCACAGATACTGCGAACAGTATCTTCGAGCACGCGGTTGACGCGCTCCGTCTGACCATCCGTCTGCGGATGGTCCGCAGTTGACATCGTCAACTTAGTTCCCAGTAGCTGGAACAGTGTCCCAGAACGCACCCGTGAAACGCGGGTCTCTGTCCGAGACGATAGTCTCTGGTAGACCATGATAGCGAAACACGCTATCTAGGAACAGCTGTGCAGCTTGTTTCCCGGTGACCTTGTCATGTACCGGAGCAAGATGTACCATCTTGCTCAAACGGCAGACAAACACCAATATGCCGGTGTTGCCCTTGTCATCGGCCGGCAGGCCGAAGACGAAGTCGAGACTCATCGACTTCCAGCAATCTGCTGGTACAGGTAGGCTCTGCAGTGGAGCCGAGGCGTGGCCCGAAGGCTTCACCCTCTGACATGTTTCACATGTCTTGACATAGTGTGCCACCCACTTATACATGCGGGGCCACCAAAATGTCTGAGAGACCATTTGGTAGGTCTTCTCCCGGCCAAGATGGCCACTTATCGGCGCATCATGCGCCTCTAGAAGTATGTCATACTTCAGATCCTCGTCGTTTGGAACGACAACCCGAGGAGGATCTCTAGGGTCTACTCGGTAATGAAGTAACCCTTCGGCCAGCTCATTACGATGGAGCTGCGCCCGCTGTCGAGGCGAAAGCCTGTCGACTTTGGCGTCCTTGCCATCGGACACGAACTGCACCAGTGGTGTATAGTTCCCGTCCTCCTGATACGCCAAGCGTATCCGATCATATAGATCTGTCGTGACCCGACTGACATGAGCTAGCTCATAGTCAGGTCGACGCGACAATGCATCGGCAAGCACATTGAGCTTGCCCGGCCTGTATTCAACGCGGAAGTTGTATTCCGCGAAGAATGACAGCCACCTCGCCATCCGCTGCGACAGGTGCGGCGAGTTGGTGGCAGTCCGCAAGGACGCGTGATCAGTATAGATCACAAAGGGCCTCGTGCCCAAGAGATGAACTCTAAACTTGACAAGAGCATACTTCATCGCAAGTAGCTCCTTGTCATGAACGGGATAGTTCCGTTCGGCAGCCTTCAGCTGCCTGGACTGGAAGGAGATGACACGTTCGTGTCCCTCATCGTCCTTCTGCACCAGCGCACAGCCTATTGCATAGTCAGAAGCGTCACAGACGACGCTAAATGACTTGTTTTCGTCCGGCAAGACCAGGACTGGCGCTTGCTGTAAGCTCGCCTTGATGCTGTCGAAAGCATCCTGGTGCTGTCGCTCCCAGACCCAGTCGGCATCCATCTTTAAGAGATCCGACAAGGGTCGAGCTAGTTCAGCGTACCCTGCGCTGTACTTATGAAGATAGTTGGCTAAGCCCAACCACTTCCGGAGGTCCTTCTGCGACCTCGGGGTCGGCCAAGCCGCTATGGCCTTGACCTTCCCTGGATCGGCGCGTACGCCGACCCTGCTGACAAAGCAGCCGAGGACTTTTATCTCCTCAGCTGCAAAGACGCACTTGTCGATGTTGGCATAGAGCTTGTTAGCTCTCATGACCTCAAACACTCGACGGAGGTGCTTCAAATGCACCTCCATAGCCGTCTGACCGCCTTCGGCACGGCTATGGACGAATATGTCATCAAAGTACGTCTGAGCGAACGTACGCAATGGTCTAAACAATTGTGTGACCAAGCGATTGAACGTCGCTGGGGCATTCGATAGCCCTTGTGGCATCACTAGCCACTGCCAGAGCATCCCGCTCGGGGTGCTCACTGCGGTGAGAGGGATGTCACTCTCCCACATCAGGATCTGGTAGTATCCGTCTACCAGATCCAGGGCGCTGTACAGCGTACAACCCGGCATGTTGTTCAACAACACGTCCTTGCGAGGGATCGGTGTCTGTGCCGGTACTGTCGCATTGTTCAGCTTGTTGTAAGCGTGAACCAGACGCCACTCCCCCGTTCGGTTTACGAATGCAGAAGATTGGTGTCGAGTGCGGGGACTTCGACTCCTGCACCATGCCCGACTTCGCCTTCTCGGCGAAGAAGGCATCTATGACCTCGCACTGCTCGCGAGGTAGAGACCACTGCCTCGTGACACAATACTTTGTGCCAGGCACGAGGTCAATCTCGTGCCGAACTCCCCGATCCGGCGGGAGTTGGGATGGTGGGTGCTTCGACACCACATCCGAGTACTCTTTCTCAAGAGGATACACTGGATCCTCCGGGTTCTTGAGAATCTCAGAACCCAAGCGCGTTGCGCGCTGCTTCGTGAACCCCTCCAGGACATCCTCGTCCATTACGGAGGAAGAGTTCAAATCTTCAGGAGAGGGCTCCGGCTTCAGGAGCACCATCTCCGCAATCTCTCCGGCCTTCAATTCGGCCAGGAAGTCCTTAATGGACAATTCCTCGAGGTTCAGCAGTGCTGACACCTCTGGCAGTGCCTCCAGATGGACGGCACCTGCCTTCACTTGACGACCGGACACGCCGTCGAAGACATGGCATTGTTCTTCGACCGGCCGTGCCGGTGGAGTCTCAGACTCCGAGTGTGGTACTTGGTTATCCACACGGGAGGTGCTCAACAGCACCTCCGCACTCGTACTGGTCTTCTTGACCCCGCGTGGAACTACGTTACCCACGCTAGAGACGCATACTGCGCTCTCGATCTTCTTCTCGGTCTCTTCGACCTCGTGTGGAACTATGTTACCCACACCGGAGGCGCTCTCAGCGTCCTCCCCAGCAGCCTCAGCTGCTTGCGGAACTACGTTACCCGCTTGCGGAATTACGTTACCCGCCTGTGGACCTATGTTACCCACACAGGAGACGCCTACAGCGCTCTCCTCAGCAGCCTCTGCTGCTTGCGGACTTAAGTTACCCGTCTGGTCAGTGCCGTCCGGCACTGCCACAGTCGAAGCCCATACGGCGCGACGACTCTCAGCGTTGGGACTTGCCGTCGTGGCAATCCCACACGCTTGGCAATGAGCCTTGGTCTCACGACCGGTTGCGAGGCTCATCGCAACATCTTCACTGGAGTCAGTGACTCCCAGTACTTGTGACGGGCTTCCGTCACATGGTTGCCATCGCGCTGCGCGATGGCCAATCAGAGCCCCACTTTACATCACTGGCGGGGACGGCCTCACGTGTCGAGGCCGTCTCGTCAATCAATATATCTCAGAGTTATTTCTTCCAAGCTTCCTCTACAGTGTACGTCGGTAACGGGCCAATTAGCCCGTTACACCTGGTAGCACTTTGTACTCCGTCCAACGACCAAGACTAAGATGAACGACGCGTCGATGCCTCACGCGTCCGTCACTTCACTGGAGCACGCCAGCTTCCCCCATCTTTCTCCGATCGAGTGGGAGGCGCTCCACCGTCTCGCGACGGTGTCTGGCGACGGCGTCGTCACGACGCTGTTGACCGCGGGTACTGAGGGGCAGCAACACCTGGCCGCCCAGGAGTTCATGGCGCGTGAACTCGCTGACCTCCGTCAGCGAGTGTCGACTCCCACGTCGACCAAGAACAAGACCGACATCGTCAAGCTCGATGTCTCCACCTACAGTGGCGAAGGCGAGGGTCGCCTTCACCTCAAGCGCTGGTTCTGCGAGGTGGACATCGCAATCGAAGCTCGGCAGCTGTCTACCGAGCTCGCGCGCACACTCTTTCTCCTATCAAAGTTGACGGGGAAGGCGAAGGATTGGGCGCTCGGCAAGCTCGTGGTCGACGCTTCTTGCTTCCCGACTATGGATTCCATGAAACAGGACCTGCGACTCGCGTTCGAGCCGCCACAGGATGAGACCGCCCAAAGAACAGGTTTCCTGTCTCTGTGCCAAGGAACCATGTCGATGCTCGAGTACATCCAGCACGCGCGCCACCTCGTGTCGTGCATCACGTCTCACCCAGTGGACATGACGACCCAAGTTCATGTCTTCGTGTCCGGCATGAACGCTGGGTACCAGCGCTTCTACCTGACCCGGAAGACCCCGTCGACCCTTGAAGAGGCCTTCACCGTCGCCCTACGCGAGGACTACAGTGTGATGGCATCGCAAGCGTTCGATGCCCTACGCCCCACCTCGACGGCCGCCTCAAGCCCCGAGCCGATGGAGATCGACGCCGTCCTGCCGCGACTTCACCATCGCGGCCCCAGTCGTCGCCGCGTTCCAGCCGGCCGATGCGGTGCTTCCGGTGCCGGAAGCTCGGTCACCGCGCGGCAGTGTGCCGCGCGCCGGCTCCGGTCCTCGCTACCGTCACGGTCGATACTGAAGTCGCCGCGACTGGGCAACCAAAAAACGGCGACTACCAGTAGGTGCGGGGCGCCCTACTGGTCGTGAAAGGAGCGACGGTTCCCTGGTGGCAGAACCTCCTCCTAGCCCTCCCGTGCTTCGCGCACGACTTTTTGCCACCACCTCCGGCAGCGACTCGCGGCTGATCGTCCTCAACGTTCACGTTGATGGCGCGAAGCGGCCGCTTCGCGCCTTGCTGGATTCGGGCGCGACGAACAACTTCGTCCGCACCGAGAGTTTGTCGGTGTTACCGGCGGACCTGCGCATTCGCGAAGGCCCGGGGGAAATGATCGTGAAATACGCCGATGGGAAGCCACGGCGTACGCCGCGGCGCTCCGCGACCTTCACGTATGAGTTTGACGGGTTCCAAAGCTCCGATGAGTTCCTAGTGATCGAGCTGAGTGGCTCGTTCGATTGCGTCTTCGGCATCCCATGGCTCGCTCGTCACCAGCCCGAGATTGACTGGCTGACCGGCACGGTCCGCCCACGTGACATCGACGTGAATGCAGTGCTGGCGTTCTTGCGCGGAACGCCAAACCAATGGTCGCATGTTGCAGTCATGGACCCCGACTCCATGACCCATGCCGCATCCGAAATGGGCGATGGCCCTTTGTGTGCGGCGTGCGAGCACGCATCCTGCGCCGGTCTTGAGCAGGTGACTCAAGACGTGTCTGATGTGGTCGAGCATGGGTTCCCACGTCCCGATGAGCAGCGGCTCTCGGCAAAAGACACCAACGTGATTGAACAAACGTTCCCACTGCCGGATGAGCAGAGGCTCTCCGGTGACGACGAACAAGAAGATGTGGTTGAGCATGGTCTCCCACTTGCGGTCGAGCAGGGGCTCCCGCATGTGGTCGAGCAGGAGCTCCCAGGTGCGGTCGAGCAGGGGCTCCCACTAGAATCTGGCGCCGACGCCCTATCTCGGCGCCCGTCAACAGCAGGCCTGGTCGAGCGTGGCCTCCCATCACCTGTTACGGAACAAGGCCCCCGGCCAGTCCGTCGCCGTGGTCGCCGCCAACCTCGGCGATCCTGTGCTACTCCGAGCGCGTCCGACGAGGCTGGTCTTGAGGTCATCTCCGTCCTGGTGGGAGACGACACAGGGACGAGTCCGCGCATGCGGGACGTCGAGGTTGCACCTCCTCCGCGCGATGCATCCGAGATCACCAGGTTACCTGGCTTGTCGTGGAAGCATTTCCTCCACGACTTGCAACAAGGCGAGATCGAGCAGGTTTGCATGATAGTCGCGGACAGCACCGCGACCATCACGGCTGTCGATGTTAATGCTGGTGACCCAGCATCCGACACCAGAGAACGTCCGAAAAGCGCTGAGCCGAAGTCCGCCCGTGAAGCCCGCTACTTGGCTCAGTCGTTGCCGGCACTCGAGGCCGCCGGCAACCCGGTTGCCCCGCTGGTTCGCGAGTTCATTGACATCTTCCCTGCCAAGGTTCCGGCTGAACTGCCGCCGGATCGTGGAGTCAGGCACGAGATCGACCTCGTGCCCGGAGCGAAATACTGCGTGACACGACAATGGCCGCTTCCACGTGACCAAGTCGAAGCGATCGACGCGTTCTTCGAAGGACGCCGGCAAGCCGGCCACGTCCGTGAAAGTCTCTCGCCACACTCCAGTCCGACGTTCTGTGTGAAGAAGGCGACGGGAGGGTGGCGCATCGTTCACGCCTTCAATAAGCTGAATGACGCCACCATCCCGGCGCAGACGCCAATCCCGCGGAAGGACATGGTGCTCGACACTATGTCTGGCAGCACTGTGTACAGCGCTATTGATCTCATGGACGGCTTCTACCAAATCTTGATGCGCGAAGAAGACGTGCCGTTGACTGCGGTCAGCACGCCCAGCGGAATGTTGTGGGAATGGCTCGTGATGCCGCAGGGGCTCAAGAACGCCCCTGCCACTTTCAACCGCATGGTGTCCAATTTGCTTCGCCCGTATCGAGAGTTTGCGCCCAGCTATTTTGACGACATCTTCGTTCACAGCCGTGCCGAGCGCGGCATGACGGTTATCGACGTCCACCTTCAACACCTTCGGAAGGTGTTCCAGGTGATGCGGGAAAACAAGCTATACGCCAACTTGAAGAAATGCATCTTCTGCGCTCCCGAGATCCCAGTGCTCGGGAGCTACGTCAGCAAGGACGGCGTCCGTGCCGACCCGGAGAAGATTACAGCAATCTGTGCATGGCCGACTCCACAGGACCAGAAGCAGCTCCGGCAGTGGCTGGGACTCGCCACTTATCTCCACCACTATTCGAAGAATTTCGCTTCGACCGTCCGTCCGCTGTCGCAACTCCTGAAAGCCTACGCCACGTGGTCGTGGCGCCCGGAACATCAAGCTGCCTTCGACGAGGTGAAATCCACCTTGTCCTCCGCGCCCGTCCTGATGCTCCCGGACCACTCAAAACCCTTCCACGTGGTGTGCGACGCAAGTGGTTTCGCGATCGGCTGCGCCTTGATGCAGTTCGACGACGACGGACGCGAACGTGTGATTAGCTACCAATCACGGCAGCTGAAACCCGCGGAACGGAATTATCCGGTCCATGACAAGGAATTGCTGGCGATGCGCTACGCCCTGATCAAGTTCCGCGTATACCTCTTGGGCGAGCAGACATTTGCAGTGTACACGGATCATGCCTCGCTTCGGACGGCGACAAAGAGTCCTCATTTATCGCAGCGCATGGCGCGCTGGTTATCACTCTTCTCCGAATACAACTTCGTCGTCCATTACAAGCCGGGCAAGACCAACATCCTCGCCGACGCACTCTCGCGTCGGCCGAATTACGTGCAGCATGGTAGCCACGCTGTTGGTGATGAAGACGACGACGAATGCGCCGTATGTATCGCCGAAGGCGTCGCTGCCGTTGAGGTCACAGCGACCACACCGCTGCGCGACTCGATCACCGACGCGTACAAGACCGACGCGTTCTGCTTCGAGCTGATAGAGTATCTGCGCAACCCCAACGACTCCGCCAAGCACAAACTGTCTCCACGTGCTCGCGCTCGCGTCGACCGCTACTCCCTCGACGACGCGCTACTGATGTTCCGCGTCGATCAAGATGACAACCCCCGCATCGTCGTTCCCCTTGACGACGATCTTCGAGCTCGACTGACCCACGAGTTCCATGATACTCCAAGCGGTGGTCATCTCGGGCGCGAGAAGACCTTCGCGGCCTTGTCTCGCGATTTTTACTGGCCGCACATGTACAAGTGGGTGCGGAAGTGGGTACGCTCGTGCGAGGCGTGCCAACGCGTGAAACCCGCTCCGTCGACACAGGCCCCGCTGCGTCCGCTCCCAGTCGCCACTGAAGCGTGGTCGTCTGTCAGCATGGACTTCGTCTTCGGTCTACCTCGGGACACTTGTGGGCGTACGGGTATCCTCGTCTTCGTCGACCGCCTCAGCAAGATGGTCCATCTTGCTCCTGTCGCGGCTACGATTACCGCGCAACAATCCGCAGCACTCTTCGTCGACGTGGTGTATCGCCACCACGGCATTCCATCCTCGATTGTGTCGGACCGAGATCCCCGATTCACGTCTGCCTTCTGGAGAGAGCTCTTTAGGCTACTGGGGACGCGGCTGAGTATGTCCACCGCGTCACATCCCGAGACAGACGGACAAACCGAGCGCGCCAACCGCGTTGTCGAAGACGTGCTACGCAGCTTCGCCACGTCATTCCCCTCGTGGAGCTCGTTCCTGCCCATGGTCGAGTTCGCGATCAACAACGCCATACACGCGTCGACAGGCTTGACGCCATTTTTCGTCAACTTTGGACGCCACCCGCGTGTTCCGGCGCTCCTTGGACTGGAGCGCCCGCCTCCGCCTCGACCGTCAGCAGACAACAACGTTGGAGATCCAGTTCCCCCTGGTGGCGCCCCCGCCGAGACGCCCGAAATAAACGGGGACTCCTCTGTGAACGCGGTGAGCACGAGGTCATCCGCACGGTCCACTGCTCAGACTCCGCTTACTCGGGCCGCCGCACGTGCGGCGGCCTCTCCTTCCCACGACGTCGCCGCTTGGACCAGTCGGGCGCTGATCCGCCCACGTCAGCGCCAGCGTCGTGCGGTCGAACTCCAAGCTGCTCCAGGTCCGGCCGCGCCCACCGGGGTGGATGTCGCTAACTTCGCTCCCAACGAGGCACCACAGCATAGCGACGCTGCGGCCGTGCAGGAATTCGTGCGCCAGCGGGAGTCGGTCACCCGCTTCGTCCGCGACGCGATCGCTGCCGCTGTCGACCGCCAGAAAGAGAACGCGGACCGTCGTGGGCGCAAGAACATGGAACGTTTCCATGTTGGTGATCGTGTGTTACTTTCAACCAATGGCATTGCACCAGCGCTCGTCACGAATCTGGGCGCGAACAAGCTCGCGCCGCGATATATTGGACCGTTCAAGGTACTACAAGTCATGGGAGACGCCTACAAGCTTCAACTACCAACTACGCTACGTCTTCACCCTACGTTCTACGTAGGCCGCCTGCGTCGGTACCACCCTGCGACCTTGCCTAGTGACGCCGAGCCCACCCAGTCCAGTCCTGGTTGTCGGCGCGGCGCTCCTGCCCCCGCGCCCCCAACTCCCGACGCAGCTCATCGAGATCCCGCTCCAGCCGTTCCAGCCGCCCCAAGTCCCGGCGACGCTGACGCTCAGCCTCTGCTTCCACCCACCGGTCGCACTGCTCGGTATCAGCGCGACGGCCCCGCGCCTCTTGTGGATAGTGCGGGTCACGTCCGCCATATCGTGGAGGCGATCTTGGAGCACGATGATTACCGCGCTGCTCATATCCGCGGCGATCCCGTCCCTCCCCACCGGGAATATCTCGTCCGATGGCTGGGGCCAATGCCAGACAGTTGGGAGCCCCGCGCGGTGCTTCTCGCGGACGTTCCGGACTGCGTGACGGCGTACGAGGCACGCCTGTCAGGCGGCGCGGCCGCGAACCGCGCCTAGCTTCCGCCAGCGCACGCTGGTATCGCCGGATCACACCGTCTTCGGTGGAGGAGAGAGGGTACTCGTCGAGAATCGCCTGCCACGCTGCATCACTGGGTCGCGGTCGACTGAACCCGCGACAACTGACGCAGCCCTCGGTGAAGTGGACGAAGCAACAATCCCGGTCGGCTCCCCACGACAGTTCGCAGACCTGAGCTGCGAGCGCGCTCAGCGACAGCCCGGCATGGTCAGCCTCGCGCTGCTCCAGCTTGCGCACGAACTCGCGGGCGCCCTCCGTATTCCAGCGCTCAACGAACGCGGTCCACGCGCGATCTAACGATTGCGGGGTCACGGTGGATGACACCGTGGCGGGCTTGCTGCGCGTGGCACGCCAACGACGAAAGAGCTCCTGCATCTCGGCGTCGCCAGTCGAGTTTATCACGGCGCTGCAGTCGTGCAGCGCCCAGCGCTCCAGCACCTCATCATACGTGGCCAGTCGGTCCCCGTCTGGCGCTTGCTCCTCGGCCGCTCGATCCGCTCCCGCCGCAGAATCCATGCTGCTGCCTCCTTCTCTGCCTCCTCTCGACTGCCTCAAGATCTGTGCGTGTTTTTCATCTTAAGCAGGGGGTGATGTGACGGGCTTCCGTCACATGGTTGCCATCGCGCTGCGCGATGGCCAATCAGAGCCCCACTTTACATCACTGGCGGGGACGGCCTCACGTGTCGAGGCCGTCTCGTCAATCAATATATCTCAGAGTTATTTCTTCCAAGCTTCCTCTACAGTGTACGTCGGTAACGGGCCAATTAGCCCGTTACAGTACTTCTTCGGGCGCATAAGCGCCTTGGCGACCATCTCTGGCGCCCCAGTCCCGGACAGAGGTGGGAACATTACTCACCAAAGCTGTCGGAGACTGCGGGCCGGCTAGCCCCAATGGCTTTGCCGCGCCAATCAATCCAGGGCTCGTGCTTTTCGAGCCACGGCATGCCCAGGATCAAGTCGTACTTGTCCATGTCTAGGACAAGGAACGACTCCGTGCTGTCAAAGTCTTCAAACTTTACAGCCAGGTCCACACGGACCCCAGGTACGTTAACCACCGTACCACCGGCCAGTCCCACCGAGACCTGGCCCCTGCCTTTGCTTTCTCGCAAAGCATCGGCATACTTGTCGCCATTCCGCGCGACCGTCTGGCGTCGAGCAAAGTTCGTCGACGCCCCAGAGTCAATCAGGACTCTAAAGGGATCTCCATATCCCCGTACACTCGCGTGTACCACGAGCAGTCCGCCGCTGCTCTTTCTCGTCTCGAGAGCACCCAGGCTCTCAGGGGCTAAGCCTCCATGGCGTGCGCCGTCCGCACTCCTACCATGGGGACTTAGATCTTCCCCAGTAGGGCTACTGGTGACCCCAGTTCCCCTGGCTCTTGGGTCGCGGCTTCTGCCACGGGCCCCTCGAGCCCCTAGGTTTGGAAGGGAACTTCCTTTGCCCTCCCGCAGGGCAGGCACGTTGCATGTGCCCGAGCTTCCCACATCCGTCGCAACGGATGGAGCTCTGTACGGCCGTACCCAGTTCCATGGGTACCGGCCCGGTGCTAGCTCCAGCTGCTGGAGCTCCTTGCACTGCGCCTGACGACGCATTGTGGCCTTGCCACACCGACGTAGGAGTACGAGCCTGTCGGTCGCTGTACTCCTCTTGGAGGGCGATCTGGATCGCCTCCTCCATAGTGTTCGCGTGCACGCGGAACAACTGTGTGCGGGATGGGCCCACCTTCAGGCAATCCATGAACACTGTCACCTTGATGTGTTCAGGTAGGGGGTTCCCCACCAGAGATGCTGCGAGTACTCGCATCTCCTGGATGTACTCATGCAGCTCACGCTTCCCTTGTTTACAGGCAAGGAAGCGCGAGCGCTGGCGATACTCATAGTTCGCCGGAAGGAAGGCGGCTCTAAGCTGTTGACACAGCTGAGCCCAGGTTGTGAAACAACTCGGCGTTGACGCTTCGCGCGTGTACGCCCAGGTCTTCGCCCGACCTCCTAGGTTGGACAGGGCGAAAGCGACCCGAAGTCGCTCGGTCGAGATTAGAGCCGCGTCCATCGCGAGCTCGACCTCTCGGACCCAGAAGTGGAGGTTCTCTCCCTCCTTTCCCTCATAAGGATTAACCTTAAGCCTCAACGGCTTAGGTTGGGCTGGCTTCATCTCAGCCACGGGGGTCTGCTGCCTCTGGACGTGGGCGATAAGCCCCCTCTCGTACGTGTCGAACGCCTCGATGCGTTCGACCTGCTCGGCCGGCGTAGCAGCCGCCAAGCTTCGGAGGGCATCTCCTCCAAAGATGCCCACCATCTTCCGGACCGACTCAAACTGAGAGTCGGTCAAATGAGGGAACTCCCCTCTATCCATCCTGGCTTACCTTGTAGGAGCCACTGAGGATTCAGGTAGTCAATCTACCCGCGTAGGCGTGGATTGACCAACAAGTGCTACCAAGTGTGACGGGGTCACACGAGCACTTTGCTTGAGGAAGCGTGCTATTAAGAGTATACAAACTCTAAGTGAACGGCAGTTCACTAGTCCCTGGTCTGAGGGGACTTAATAGCCAGTTTAGAGTAGATTTTAGACTGATTTATTTATAGTTAATTAGGTTCATTTGGCCTGTAATACAAACTCCTAATTAACTATACTTTACCCTAATTATGCATATAAAAGGTAGGTCAAATGCGATTGGTTGACCCTCAGCCACCCAGACCTACGTGGCAGTAGTGTGGTCCACACCACTCACAACAGAGTATTAAAACAAATACCCACAGAAGTATATCTACTTCTAAAGGCGGTACCCTTTCTAGGGTACCCCTTCATGTAACCCCGTTACACAGATCCTGCTGATCCAATTCCAGATCGGCTAGATCGGCTAGATCTCCTTGATCTAGGGTTTCCATGGCTGATCCAGTGATAATACTTCGTAATAAGCATAACCATCACATATCCAAGCTTACCCCATGCTGTCAATCCTCCAATCATCATCCAGCTTTGCCATAATATATCCAGATCCCGGATCACTCGGATCCACCTATGGATCTGGGTACATTAACCTTGATCCAGGTTCTCCGAGCGGAAATTGATATGCGAACCGTCCTGGAGTTCACAGATATAACTTATGGCCTAGATCCAGGCATCTAGATCTAGATCACCAGTTTCCCTAGTGTAAATAGACATACTGCCACACCCATCCTGCAATCGCGCCAGTCTCACATCATCCAGATCCACATGCGATCTTCCCAACCAACCCTTCGGGTGTGGGTATATATGTAGATCGTATGTCAATACATCTATCACGTCCCACCCAGGGTACCACTAATCTCCATCAATCTTATCAATCAACTGGATCCACCACCAGATACATCCATATCAGCTCGTCATCTACTCCAATCACATCACGTCAGGTCCGATCACGTCTAAATCGGATCTTTCCTGGATATTCCGATGCCCAATCTTTCTAATCCACTTCACCACAGCCGCCTCCTGGTCGTCAGTTGTAGTTGCATATCAACTTCACTGCGTCCATTCTGCAAATCACCTTGCCAAGCTCAAGTCTCTCCACTCCTTCACCCCTGCTTCAACTATGTCGGATCACAGCCACGATGGATCACAACACGGATCTGGCCATCACGATCCTCCTTCGCCTCGATCGGAGATCGGTGGCCCAACCGGAGACATGGCCGAGGATCACCGTCGATCCATCGCCACCCTACGCCGTCGAGTGTTGCACTTAAGCAATGAGCTCCGGCAGGCCACTCGTCGAGCGGATGAAGCCACGGATCTGAACCGTGAGCATATCTGCTCCCTCGAGTCTCTCGAGATGATGTGTGCCACTCAAGGTCGAGAGATCGGGCGCTACCGGGCTGAGGTTCACCGCCTCCGAGAGAAGCGTGATGCCCTCCAATCTTCCTTGGAGTCCGATCGTATTATCGGTCTGGAGCCGCCGCCGTTTGCACCCGAGATCTCGGCCCTGGAGGCTCAGATCATCGATCTCAACCGGGATCTTGATCGTCGGTCGGATGAGATCCGTCATCTGCAAGCACACATAGATGATCTGAGCCAAGATCGAGGCCGCCTGGAATCTTCCATCCGCC
Organism: Phytophthora palmivora; assembly: GCA_008079305.1. NCBI lineage: Eukaryota > Oomycota > Peronosporomycetes > Peronosporales > Peronosporaceae > Phytophthora > Phytophthora palmivora. The sequence continues at coordinate 27,020 of VOQZ01000221.1, read as the reverse complement.
ATCTCACATCCGAGATGACGCAAGCCGGTGGAGAGATCTTGGACCTTCAGCAGATCAACCATGATCTGGATCGGAGTCGGGAGGACGCTGAGTCCACCTTATCTGCGACGGAGGAGAGCTTGCGCCGGACCCGTTCCGAGCTAGATCGGGTTGAGACAGAGCTGCTTCTATCTCGCTCCGATCGCACTGATCGCGGGTCTTCGGGTCCTGATCCGCAGCCCCAACGGGCAGATCTCCCACCCACGGGACCTACCCAAGCCGATCTCGACCGGATCGTTCGGGAGAGCGACGCCTTACAAGATCAGGTCCGTGCGCGGGATGCGATCTTGTCAGCGCACCGAACCCTAGGGTTATTGCAGTCGGATCTGGCAGCCCACCGGGCTAGATCGGCTTCAGATAAGGCTAGGCTGCAGACGTTGGAGGGTGATTTAACCCGTGCTCGTCACGATGTGGGGGTAGCTCAGAAGGCTTACGCCGATCGGGAGCGTACCATCACCGAGAATCAAGCTCAGATCCGTACGCTCTCTCGGGATCTGGGCAAAGTGGTTCGTGAGCGTAATGCCCTTCGCCACGAGTATACCGCCGCCTTCCAACGCCTTACGTCGATCTCGGCTACAATCGGGGCACCTCCTCCTCAGACCCAATTGCGTCTGGATCCCGGATCCGACACCGATCAGCCCGCGGGGGGATCCCACGCTCTCCTTCTGCAGAGACTTCAGGCAGCGAGGATCAGGACGTCGATGCGTCCGGATCAAAACGATCTCGCAGTAGATCCGCCTCTCCTTCTCCATCGCGGCCTCAGAAAAAGCGATCCGTCCCCGTCGAGGCGGAAGACGAGTCCATGGAGGAGGAGGACGAATCCGAGTTCGATTTGGGTGGAGGATCTACCGGAGGAAGATCGCCCTCCCCAGATCAAGCTCTCACGCCGTCCTCCAAAGATGTTGAACCCAATCAACCATCAGGCGAGGTGATTGAAATCGGATCCGGATCCGATGAGGAGGAGGAGGAGGAGGAAGAGAACGCGGAAGTGGCCGATGACCTCTATGAGGCTCAAACATTGATGGCCATTTCCCAATCTCGATCCGAGGCTCGTCGCCGAGATCGCGCGTCTCCCCAGCGTCGGTCTGTTGGCGGATCCGGCGGATCTCCGGGTGGATCCGATGGATCTAACTCCGATGCCGGATCTGGAGATCACGGTAATGGCTCCGGCCCCACTGGTGGATCTGGTCCGGTTAATCCACCCAATGGACGCCAGCCTCCCCGGATCGCCTTCGTCCCTCAGGTTCCATTCCCTGAGGGTCGCTGTGTACCTGGTCGGCGGATTGTCCGGGTCATGGCTGCCGCCGACATAGATCCGTGGATCGAGTCCCGGTTGGCAAATCAAACCTTGATTGCCATGACCGTGAACTTCCTGTTCCCAATCCTGCCGTTTCGGCCCGACTGGATCTTTCCCCATCGGCCCACGATCTACACTTCTCCGACGGCTCCAGCCTTCTGTGGTCATTTGATCACAGAAGCCAACGTCAAAGCACTGCAGGCGGCGGAGCCCTGGCAGGTGATCCGGAACACTTTGCCTCCGATCTCCTTTGAGGTTGATGTAGGCGGTCGGCTTGGGATCTTCCTGCGACAATATCGCGATTTTGAGGCGACCGAGTTGATTAGCTACTGGGAGTCGACCCACACGTTCCCGATCACTGCTGCCATGATCGCTCAGTCACCCTGGTTGGGTGCCTTCGCCAAGCAAAGCAACAATCGGAGATCACACACCGGCAACAGGTGGAAGCGTATGCTGCTCACGCTGATCCAGGCCATGATCGAAGGGTGGTGTGATCTGGATCTGCTCCTAGATCCATTCTTCCTCCACTCCCCTAAGCGCACCGATGAAGTGGCCTGGTACCCCGGGATCGAAGCTAGACGTGCGGATCTGGCCGATCCGCAGCTTAATCGTCGGGAACCGACTGATCTGCTGGAGGCGTTAGCGGAGGCTGACACAGCAGATCCCTGGCGCAATCATTATCGAGATCGCACTGCAGATCACCCTGCGCGTCATCTTCCCCGACTGGATCGCAAGTTCTTCGGTCTTCAAGTGACACCGCTCCCAGCCAGTAGCTAGATCGCAGTGATTAGCTCTCGTAAGTGATTTATCTTCCTTCATAACATCCTTCAATATATATCCGGTGATCTTAACCTGTCTGCTTCCCACTTGCCCCGATCCATCCTCATAAGGTCATGGCCGACCTCGATCAGCTAGGAACTCTGGATCTCGAGACTTGATCTTCCATTCTCACCGTATTCCATGTATATATGCATACCCATTCCACCGATCTACACCCCTCATGTAGATCCATCAACCGATTTCACCACGACAACAACCGGCTTGTTGTCGTTGATCGCGACCTCACGCTTCCTCGTGAGATTGCATCACACCGAATCGATTATGATTCCTGCGATCTCGCAGAAACTCGTGCAGCAAAGAGCCACAGTTGAGATCTGCCTCATCCACCCAAGTTGGATCATCATATCCTCGCCAGTGTACGAGGAATTCACGGTAGATCCGTCCATATCTCGTTCTTTTCCCTGATCGCATATCCGTGATCTTTTCCACTTCGTACTCATCAGGATCTCGATTTTGGACCCAGCTATCTCCCGGGAGTAGATCTTCGTCAAAATCGAGACGATCGTGACTTTCCACGTTGAGTCGCATTAATGGTCGATCTGGATACTCTTTCACGAGCTTCAACTTGGTCACGTGTACAGTAGGGAAAATGTAATACCCGGATCCGGCGATCTCCAACTTCACCGCATGTTCGCCGACTTTCTCCACGATCCGGAACGGTCCATGCCACAAGTGGGCCAACTTCTTAGCATATCCTTCTTTTACTCGATCTAGGTATAGCCACACTCGGGATCCGACCTCGATCTGATGCGGGCGGATCTCCTGATTGTGTAGATCCGCTCGATCTGAGATCGCCTCTCGCAGCCGTTGATTAACCTGTTCCCGAACGTGTTGATAGTACCGCTGGATCCGATATCTCCATCGCCGTGGATCTCGATCGTGTCTCCGCGTACTTCCCACCGGGATCACCGCTTCCAAGGTGGATCTGGGATCCCATCCATGTACTATATAAAAAGGTGTTTCTCCCCGGATCCGATCATGTGCGGTGTTAATCGCGAAGGTAATCCTTTCGGCATACTCGTCCCAATATCGTTGATCCAGATCCTGCACATACATCTTAATCGCCCGAGTTGTGGTTTGGACCATGCGTTCTGCAGATCCGCTAGCTTTGGGGCGATATGCCATTGTGACACGTTGACGGTGGCCCAAGATCTTGTTGAACGCTCGGAAAAAATCGGACATAAATCCTGGTTCACGATCATGCCTAATTGCTTCGCTGGCCCCAAATCGTCGGAAGACACATTCCTCATATGATTCGGCGACAGTCTGAGCAGTCCTTGATGAGCTGGCCTTCGCGATCACATATCCGGAGAACAGGTCTTCGAAGATCAACAATTCCGTGTTCCCTTTATGTGATCTGGGTAACGACGGGATGTGATCCATAGCTATGATCTGGAAAGGATATGTTGCTGAAGATTGCCTGGCGATTCTCCTTGGATCCGAGGTTTACTCTTACCAGTGTGGCGAAGTGGTTCTGCGAAATCGCAAGATCGCAGGAGTCCTCTTGCACACTGCGCCCGAACCGCCGACTAACGGAGGGGGTACTCCGATCTTCCGTGAAGTTTCTTGATCTCACCTTGTGTACCCGTCGGTGGGACTAGATCGCTCCTCGGGTGATCTCGATTAGACGCGCTTGTTGTCGATCTTGCTGTCTGACAGGACAGCGGGAAAGGTGGCAGCAGCGGGGATACTTCTACTCGCTGCGCCGCGTAGTTATTGAGCTTCGATCTTGGTTGTACTCGATCGATCTTGCCTCGACCAGTGTCGATCTTAGCTCGGGGGGTCTTGTAGTCGGTGTGTGACCTTTATCCAATGGTTCCAATGCGTGCTTGCCGCTTCCTATAGCGGGGTCTTGAGATTTGAGGGTTGACGAACGTCCAGCCAAGCAATCTGGGCGTAGGTGTTCTACTTAGTGTCGATCTTGATCCTGCGTGGCGTCGGGAAGGCCAATCTTGTGTATCCCTACCCGGAATAGCGTAGATGAAGGAGGACTTGTGTAGTAGAAGGTAAAAACAACTCTGAATTAATGGTTAATGTCCTATGCTTCCCATCTGTGGCTATCCATACTGCACTGGCTTCATAATACCTATAATAAAGTCAAGATCAATATTTACCTGTCAAGATCGATATCGCGTGGGTACAATCGTCTTGGGCAGGGGTGATGGCACACGCATTCACTTGGTCATTATAGTGAGTGTCACTATATCGAGGATCACCACAGAGAGGGATTGCTCTTGATCTCGATTGACGGGACGAGATCGAGATCGGAAAACTTCTTATCTGCTTCACCACACCAGTCTCACAATCCACACATTCGCCCACGGATCTTTGGACGCTCTTGTATAGGCCTCTCCAGTGGAAATGATCTCGGATCCGCTGATAAGTTGGACCGATCCCTTGGTGCCCACCTTCTAGGCTCACATGATAGTGATGTAGTATGTCCTGATATAGAGTCTCTGGGATCACTAGTCGCATCAGTTTATCTCGATTTGCATCCGTCGGTCTCGTAGAAGGGCAGTAGAACAGTAGATCGTGGTGATCCAAGTCATAGTCAGCTGCCAGATTAGCATACGATTTGGCTTCCTGCTGAGTCAGATCTTGCAGATCCCCATTCAGGTATTTCTTTAATCCCGAGGTCCACGCCTCCTTGTCTTGAGCTTGTCGGATCCGATCGATTCTGAGATCCCGAACTACTTCCTCCCTCAATGACTGGGGGTCTGAAGTCGTCCCTGTCGTAGATCGCGAGCCTGATCGTGTCACCACTGCCGTGATCTGGGCCGCCTGACCCGCCCTCTTGACCACTAGCACTTCGTTCAATCTTGTGGTGAAGTGGATTAGAAAGATTGGGCATCGGAATATCCAGGAAATGTCGTGTAGGACACGATAGAATTCTCACTTGTCGGGTGAGTTCCCACCACCAACACACGCTTCCCCGTGAAGGTCAGCGATTGTTGGATCAAACCTGAAGACCAGGTACGATCCCTTACACCGGGTCGGTTGTAAGCGCTTCTGTATACCGAGGTTGTTTTAGGTAACCCTTACCTACACCACTAGCCACGAGCTTAGACTAGGGTGTTATATTGCGCTTTCGCGCGTAACCCTGCAGTCCCTCAGAGGAAAGGGTACCGGCGTGTTAGGCCTTATACAGGGGTGTCGAGGTATAACCTCGACGGGGAGCAAAATATACACTAGGACCTTAATAGACCCTAAGTATACACGTAACGACACTTCACTGTCGCCTCCGATCTCTCGGCCACACCAACTCTTGGCCTGACCAGGATAAACTCTCGGTTCAATGTACCTTGAGTCTACCAACAGGCATCCCACACAACTGAGCGTGTCCTGGCACTTAAATAAGCTAGCTACACTTACCTAAGTCGGACTTGACTCTTGTTAGCTGGGGGGAAGACTGCGTTTTATAAACTGCTTAATGTGAGGCTCAGAGAGCCTCTGTATGTCATCCTATGTTTTGTCCTATGCCTATATACAAATATCAAGTGTAAACAAATCACTGTAGGAGCCTCCGAGGTTTCAGAATAAGTACGACCGAGGGGTCGACAGCTCACTCTTAAGTACGGATTTGGGACTGTACAGACGTGAGACAAGGGATCTGAGATGGGTACAGAGCCCTATCTCGGCCTAATCCAGGAAGCCTCGGCCAGGTTATATTAGGCTAGCCGAGGCTCCCGGATGTCACTATTCCTTCTCTGTCACTCCGTCGCGGGGTGTATAATCCTCCAATGGTGTGAACCCTCGCTTTTCACCGAAAGGTTCTGTGGCGGTTGCCCCCTAGCGACTGGGTCACTACCTCACCGTTAGAACCCAACACCACAACTGCCCCCGCCTCGACGCGAACCTTCTCAACTGGTGACCGTCGTGGCGCCTCATTCTTCAATTTTCCTTCGCCCGCCATGGTCCGCCAGTCACGAGTTCTGGAGCGGGCCACCGCCGCAGCCATGCAGGCTCTCAGGCCTCAAGAACAGGTATGTAGCAGCTTGTGTATCCATCCGAGGTCTCAGTCTATACCTTGGCTCACTTCTTGCATCTTTAGACGTCTTCTGGTACGTCCTCAGAGGGCTCACACACTGTCTCCGAGGGTCGTGGAGCCGCTGAGCAGGCGGCGGAGGCCCCTCTGTCACCAACTCCCGCGCTGACAGTGGATTCAGCAACTCGCGGGGTGTCAAGAGGGTCTTCGCCTGTTTTATCGCCTTGTTCGCCTCCGACGTCTCCTCTTCCGCCTTCTTCCGAAGCAGACTCTCGCTCGACACCAACTCCCGCGCCGGCAGAGGATTCGGCAACTTGCGGGGTGTCTGGCGGGAGTTCTGCAGGCGCTTTCGATGGGGAGAGTCCTGTCGGTGATCTCACCGAGCAGTCGACCTTGACCCCCGTCGACCTTCAGCTTCTGCAGCTCGCCAAGCTTGTCATTGGTGTCGCTCGTAATCCTCCGTGCCGCGTCGACGTCAACTTGGATCGTCGTCTGCAGAGTGCGTCGAGCCTCAGCGAGGTCTTAACTGCTGCTATCGCTCCCGTCCGGATTCCCCTTCATGAATCCGAGGAGATGGTCTCGCTCCGAGACGAAGTCTCTCGATGCCAGGAGCAGGTCAAGGATGCTGAAGATAAACTCGCAACCGAGTTCCAGCTCCGAACGAGAGCTGAGATGTTCTGCACTCAAGCTTCTTGTGACTTCAACGCAGCCGCCAACACCCTACACTCCGTTCGGTTGGAGAATGTGGCTCTCTCTCGGCAGCTCGCGTTGGCCAACGCTGCCATAGCGACTCACGCCGAGTCCATGGCTCAACTCGGCCTTCGCGTGAAGAACGCCGAAGCTGACTCTGCTGCAGCTATGCGGACGATCCGAAAGGATCGGGAGCGCTTCAAGGCCGGTATGGTGGCGTATACCGAGCAGATGGCCAAGCTTCGGTCTTACCTGCTTCGGAGTGACAGCCGGAATGACAATACAGTGCCGGCACGCATCCAAGCTCTGGCGACCGAGAACGCCGGTTTGCAGAGGGCCAACTCGATCCTCCGTCAGCATTCGGCCAACCACGGCCTAAACACTGATGCTCTTGTTCTTGCTTCGGTGGGCATCACGGCCGACAACATTGACTGGAATCTTCTCGGTCTGTCCCCTCCGCGCGTGACGGTAGAACCGCCTCCGGCTTCGTCTGGTCGTCCAGGTGGTGAATCAAGTGACAACGAGGCTTCGGATTCAGCACAACAAGCCATTTCGGTGCCTCTACGCACCACACGCAACCAAGGGAGCGACTCCGAGGATTCTCGACCCGTCGGACCACCTCCGAAGCGTCGTCGACTTCGTCGGCACCAAGTCCCCATGGCTACGTCTGGTTCGTCTGCCTCGACGGCTCCGAAGTCTCCGTTGCCACTCAATCGACGACTTGGTCGTCCTTCGGTGAAGCCCAAGCGTCGTTCGTCGGCTCCGACCTCTGTTCCGCTGCCGTCTACAGCGGTCTCGTCTCCTGCTGTTTCTCCGACGCCGGTTCCGGCTCCTGTTGCTTCGACGCCTGCCGCGCCAGCTTCAACTTCGGCCGCGTCAACTCCACCGACGCCTCCTTTGACTGCGTCGGCTGCATCCGTGGAAAATCAGTCTCCACCTGCTCCGTCTCGAGTGTCGTCCGAGGTTGCAGATGAAGGGCTCGAGGACGGTGAAGTGGTTGACGAGCCTCCGACAGCCTCCGATAGTGGCGCGGAAGATACTGAAGAGCTCCCTGACTCGGACGAGGATGCTCCTGCTTCCAACGCTGCGGCTTCTGGACCCTCGTCTGAAGTCATTGACTTGGCGTCCGGTAATGCGGCTAATGCCGAGGTTTCGAAGCCTGTGGACAGTCCATTCTCGTCTCCGGTGATCTCATTGCCTCGCAAGGATGGTCGACCTGTCCGAGGAGCCTCTGTGGTATCCGGTCTCCGTTCAATGGAGATGGTGGAACAAGAGCTCGCAGAGGACGATTTCGTCCTCGGTCTCTCTCCGACTGGGTCCACACCACCTGCCGTAGCGCAGGCACCTCCTACCACAGTTTCCAGGACTGACGGTCGCCAAGTCTCTCCAGTCCATCTTCCAAGCTCTCGGCCGGTTGTGACTGCCCATCTGCCGTCTCTGTCCCGGCGTCTTCGTTGTTCCGCCCTAGGCGGTCTCAGTCAAGCGCTCGGAGACCACATGCGGTGGTCACGGCAACGCTGTCTACAGCGCCAGGTCCAGGCTCGGTGACTTTCACTCCCATCGGCAGCAGCCTTCAGCTTCCTATCGGGTCGAAGAAGCTCGCCTCTCTTGCTGGTCCGTTCTTGGAGCCTGGTTTTACCGCCCCCGGTGCTCAGGAGGCTTGGTGTCAGATCCAAAACCGGAGTCTGTCCGAGCCTCTGCCGAAGGATGGAGTTTCGCCAGTGTCTGCTGCCAGTCTCTCTGCTATGATGGACTGGGAGAACTCCAGTCATCCGTGGCAGCAGCTCCGCCGCCGACTGCCCGAGCAGCCATGCCTCTTTGACTCCAGCGGATTTCCACCGGGGACGAAGATCTCTATTCGAGAGACTGGGCTCGGACGCACCGTCAAACTGTGGCGGCAGTTCCAAGGTACCTCCACGGACAGGACCGAGAAAGCAGACTTGGGTCTCGCCTTGTGGGAGCGTCGCCACTGGATCCAAGTCTCGGCGGTCGAGAATTACCTCCGCCGTCTCGAGAGAGAGCATGGGCGTAAAGATCCTCTCGTTGTCGCCTTGGTTGCACAGTGGAAGGCGTACAACAAGGCTCGGAACCTCCGTGCGGACCGTCTCCGTCAGCAGATGGTGTACCGAGTCTGGGAATGGAGTATTGAGCGTGACAGCAAGCCTCGGGAAAACCCTGCTGAGCTTCTGCTGGAGCCTTCTTACTTGCAGTACCCGTTTGAAGTGTTGGATTGGGCTCCTTCCACAGATAACTGGATTCAAGAGCTGGTGGTTCTCGACGCGCAACAGCCGTGGCGTAATTGCTGGATGGATGCTCCCGCCGAGCATCCGTATAACACTACCTTCGCTCCCTGCAACCCCGATGTGCCGCTATTTGTTCCTCGGCATCGCTCGTATGCAAGTGTGGCGTCCTCGATTGTGGTTAATCCAGCTCTGGATCCGGCCGCTGTTCGTGCCCCGTGGGCAGCCGAGGCCTCGGATACTCCAAGCTCTGCTCCGGAGGCTCCGGTTTCCGGCATTTTAGGGTCTCCTCCTGCTGACATCCTGAGTGCCGGCTTGGACGTCCTCGTGGACTTGGCTACCGCCACCACCGAGATATAACCTCGGTCGGCGTACTTTCGGTTTCGTTGTCCAAGCTACTTCCGTAGTTCCAAGAGTGCTGTAGTGTAGTTGGTAGCTTGGTTTCTATGTCGTTCTTTGTCGTAATCTCCAATTCACTGGTTCGTTTACTTTTCATGCAAATATGCAATGTTCAGTACAGTAATCTTCGTCATTCATCTCTGTAGGCTGCACCGACCCCGCAGAGAGTTATCATTTCAGTACAGTAGCTTCTTTCGTCTGTCACTGCAGGCTGTACTGGCCCTGCAGGCAGGTCAATCTTTTGGTGACATTCCGTTTAGTCCTCGTCGGCGACTTGGACCATTTGCAATCGTCGGTCACTGCGTTTCTCTCGCAAGTAGTCGTAAAGAAGACCTCCACACGACAAATTAGACGCAGGTTCCCATGTTGGTTCATCGTATCCCAACCACTTCACTTTGAACTCTCGGACGGCTCGTCCGGTGCCTGTGGATAACGGGACGCGGTCGTCGAGAATAGCCTCGACCTCGTATTCACCGGCGAGTTGATCAGGCTCCCAGCTATCTTCGGGAAGCAATTCCTCGTCGAAATCTAGTCTCGTTTCCTCTGTCACCTCCGGTGTCAGCCGACTCTTCGGTCGACTCCCGAATTCGTTCACAGCTTTAAGTCGTGATACATGCACAACAGGGTAGAACCTGTACCCGCTTCGGTCGGGTAGTTCCAACTCATATGCGAACTCTTCGACCTTTCTCTTCACCCGGAATGGCCCATGCCATCGGTGTGCTAGCTTCTTCGTCAGTCCTGGTTTCACACGTTCCATGTACAGCCATACACGGTCACTGGGCTCGAACAGTGGCCTCGGTGCGGTGACCGTGGTGTCACTGCTGTCTCTGAGGCAGAGTGCGCCCTGTCCGAAAGCTCGGTCTCACCCGTACTCGGTATAGCCGCTTGCTCTCTTCCACTAAGTGCTTCATTATGTTTCCGAGCTCTCCGAGACTTCTCAGTGGCTTGATACTCTTTAGCCATTTCCAGTGCGATCTCCTGTTGACGGTTCACTTCTCGGCGCCATGCTAATGCGTCAGTTTGCTTTCCAGACCCTCGTTTGAGCGACGAGGTCATCGCTCGGAGCGTTGACTGTGCGTCCCACCCATGAACAAGGTAGAACGGAGTCTCCTTCCTCGTTGCGTCCATCGAGTTGTTGATCGCGAAGATCAACTTCTCGGCGATCTCATCCCAGTCTTGTTGGAGCGGGTCCTCGGCGTACACTCGCACTGATTGCATGACGGTCTTCACCGACCGTTCTTGTTGGCCATTAGCCTGCGGACGGTAACTCAGGGTCGCCCTTGACCTCGATTGCATCATTTCAGCGAAAGCTTGGAATACCTCGCTCATGAAGCGTGGGTCGCGATCATGGCGGATCATTGTCGGAGCACCGAATCTTCGGTAGACACACTCTTCGAAAGCTTTTGCCACACAGAGCGCGGTTGTGTCAGCCATTGCCTTTCCCATCACGAAGCCTGTGAACGCGCACTGGAAGAGCAAAAGCGCTGTATTGCCCCTCCGAGACTTCGGTAGTGGTATGACAAAGTCCATGGACACCAGTTGGAACGGTCTCTCAGCGAGTACGTTGCCGGGCGAATACCCTCGGAACTGTGGTCGGCTCTTGCTAGAGCTGCAATCGGGGCAAGACCGTACGTGCCTTTCGACGTCCGCGTAGAGACCGATCCAATAGTAGTCTTGTCTGATCCTGTTGAAGGTTCGGACAATGCCTTGGTGGCCGCCTTCTAGCGAGTCATGGCAGTTTTGCAATACCTCTTGGACCATCGTTGAGGGCACTACCAGACGTAGGACAGTCTCCTCTTGTTGTCGGTCGCTCTTCCGGCGGCTCGTCCCGAGGTAATACAGGACGTTATCCTCGCTTAGCGTGAACCGATCCGACATCTTCCATGAATCTCTCGCTGCTCGATAACCGAGCTTCGAGTCTTCACCACGGAGCACTGTCTTGAGGTTAGACCATCTCAACTCTTCGTCCTGGGCGATTGCAATCCGTCTCCGGCGCTCTCGTTGGACCGTCAGAGGATCTATGTCGTTTGCACTCGGAGCTGTTGAAGTTGAATCCTCGGCGCTCGGTTGCTCCTCTCGCACCTGGTTTTGAGCTTTGGTAGGCGTATCATTCGCTTTGTCTTGACTGTCCGCCTCTCTTCGGTCGACTATCGAGGTCTCGTTGGCGAATCTGACCCGCTTCTCGTTGACTTTAGCTTGTTGCCGGGTGGTCACCGTTAGTCGTCCGGTCTCAGTGTCGTCTTGCACAAAATCGAAAAAAGTTCTGCGATGGGGAGAGCCTGTTCTCACATAGGCTCGGACCGTGTTGACCGATGGTTTGTCCTCGGTCTCGGCCTTGGCAGTTGGTTCGTAGATGACGTCTTGAATGCGGTTTAGCGCAACCAATTCTGACAGCCTGGCCTCGGTTGACACCACTTTAGAAACCTTGCTCTCGAGTGTTTCGCTTGCAAGCGAATCTGCAGCAGCATTGAACTCTCGGACCACGTGCAAGTACTTCACTGACTGGAACTTGGCTGTAAGCTCTCGGTGGCGGTTCAGTTGTGTCAACAGTGATTCCTTACGACATGCGATCACCCCTAGGGACTGCTGGATTGCGAGTCTCGAGTCGCCCACGATGACTAAGTCCTCGGTCGTGTGCTCTAATGCAGCTTGTACTCCGTTGTTCATACCCGAATACTCGGCGAGGTTCACCGTGGTCGCCTCGAGGTAAGCACTCGCAGCGGTCACTATAGTCCACTCTGGTAATCTCCACAGTATCCATGCACAACTGCCGTAGCCACCGTGCTTTTCGGTCTTAGCCGAACCATCAAATGACAGCACGAAGCCTTGGTAGGACCTCGGTAGCCGTGCGTACAGCAGGTTCGGGTCCATCCTAATGCTCGGTGACCCTTTGGTTGGTGGTGCGACTTGTGCTAACGAGTCATCTAAGTCGACGAAGCTCGTCAAACCTGCTTGGAGCAACTGCGCGAATGCGCAATCTCGTTCCTTCACCCGCTGCACCACTAAGTGCCACGGGGACAGCATAACTGCGAACTGGGTCGTGCGTCCGAACAGTGTCTTGGACTTATGTACCCAGTCGAGCGTCGAAAACCGCGTATAGACGTGGATGGTCCGACCTGCGAGCTGAGTGTAGCACACCTTCAGCAGCAGTAGCAGGGCTAAGACCTCCTTCTCGGCCGGATGATAGTTCATCTCGGCGTCCTTGAGAACACGCCCGCAAAACCGAACGGGGTGTAACGTGCCGTTGTGTTCTTGCATGAGAGTAGAGCTCAGCGCCCACTCGTTCGCGAAGAGCATGACGTGCACCTCTTTGTCTCGGTCGAAGTGCCGTAATATCGGGGCGTCCATCACCTTCTGTTGGAGTGCTGCGAAGCTTCGTCTGGCTACCGTGAGGTCACCCCCAGGTGCAAAGTCTGCGTCCTTCAACTGGTACAACGCAGCGCCGTACACTGCGAAGTCTTGGATGAACCGGCTGTAGTAGTTGAGCGCACCCAGGAACGACTGCATACCTTTCTTTGACGTTGGAAAAGGGACCTCCGTCACTGCCTTGATCTTCTTCGGATCGGCTCGAATGCCCTCGGACGAGACTTCATGGGACAGGAAGTCCACCTTGGACTGCACAAATATACTCTTCGTGAAGCTGACGCTGATCCGACACTCTGTGAAGCGTTGGAGCAGTCGGTCCAGCGTCGCTAAACAGCCGTCGAACGTCTCGTTACCGAAGCATATGTCGTCGACGAAGGATCGTCGGTCGAATACCGGAACCAGCGAAGACTCGTCCGACTCGCCGTTCGCAAACATGTCACCCGTGGGACTATTCACCAACAGGGACACTGCGTCCATAATAGTAGAAGACTCTCGGTCGGCCTCGAACTTGGTTCGAGTCTTCGGTGGAGCCTCTGAAAGCTGGTTACAATCCTCGGTAGCGACTGTCCGGGCGTCTTTGGTCTGTTCTTCGGCTTCACGCATGGCTTTCGCGAATTGCGACCACCCGCCCTTCGGCTGAACAAATCCCCAAAGGGCATTGTCGATCATCCGCTGGTAAATCATTGGTGCGTTCTTGAGACCAAATGGCATCCGTAGCCACTCAAAATGCCCCAGTGCGCAGACGAATGCAGAGATCTTCCGAGCTCTCTGTGTCATCATTATGGCCCAAAATCCGCTCGCTGCGTCCAACGAGCAGAACCATAGGTAAGCTTCCATATCAGTCAAAAGGTCGTCAACGAGCGGCATGGCGTACTCCATGATCGCTGTGACTGCATTCACCATCTTGTAATCAATACACAGACGGATATCGACACCGTTCTTTTTCAGAACAATCACAATCGGGGACGCCCACGGGCTGTCCGAGAAGGTAATCAGTCCAGCCCGTAGCAATCCTTTCAGGAGCTCATACAGCTTCCCGAGAAATCGCAACGGCGTCCTCCGAGCCCTCTGTTTGATAGGCGCGTGCCCTTGCACGTCAATATCGCACACCACACCGTATGCCGGTGGTGGTAGCGCATTACCACTTGAGATCATGATCTCCTCGTGACGCTTCAACACGTCGACCAGCTTCTCCTGCTGACCCTCGTCCAGGTCTTTATTCTGAACATTCGGACCGGTGTAATCTAAAGCGGTAACCGTAATCTCGGTCAGGTCAGGCAGGAATGCCAATTCCTGTGCGTAGTCGGTGAGCTCGATGTCGTTCGCCAAATGCTCGGACACGTCATTTTCTTCAACGTCTCGCCCCGCCTCGACCCCTGCTGCAATCTCGTGCATTGCGGACACGTAGGCTGCGTTCAATATACACTCTGGATCTTCAGTAGGACACGGGGTATGTTTGGCTCGGTCGTCTGGCTCGTCCAGAATCTGGACCGAGGTGCCGATATTCTCGGATGTCACCCCTGTTGAAGACTCGGTGCACGCGGCATAATCCGTAGCGTGAGTCGAGGACTGCCTCTGAGCTTGTTCGGACACTCGGTCGTCATTCCCTGACTCTAGCGTGTGCTCCAACTCCTCGGCACAGTAGACTTGAACCTCTTCGCTTGGGTCCGAACCCTCGGCGCCTCTAGTGAGAATATTCTGAGGTGTCGGATACTCTCGGCGCTCGACCGCAGGCGGCTGATCGGCTAGCCAACGTTCATAGAGCACGCGCTCTCGTTCAAACAGCGTCTCGTCACGGCTCTCCGCGTAGGCAAGGATCTGCCACTCCTTATACTTGTTAGACCGTAGGCGTACGTACCCAGGCTCGCGCGGAAGTTCGCCTATTGGTACCCATAACACAACCGACTCATGTTTCGAGCAATTAGCGACGCTCGGTGTCACATTCGTCAGCCGGACCCACGTCGGGTGCCCCCGTCTAAACCTCGTTACCGTCGGGACGAGTCTCTCCGTCCGTCGGATCCAAACTTCGTGAGTGTCTCGAGAGGGTCGTTTGCACCTAAGCCGGAACTCTCGCCACTCATGACCGGGGATATACAAATCCTCGGTCGGTCCACCAACTACCTGAGTGCCATAGGGTTCATCATCCGCCGCGCTCAGCGACTTAATCAGTGGCACCATCACTTCATCTGGCAGTCTAGCTGTCCCGTGGAACAGGTCTAGCCGGACACCTGCCGGAATCATGAAGTCCGTTCCGAGGACCACATCGACTCCTGCACTGTGGTTCATGACCCACATCTCAAACTCGTACACTCGCTCCCACCCCAGGGTGATCTTCACGAGCGCTCGTCGACGAGTCTCTAGCACTCCAGGGTTAATTCCCCGCACTTCCAAGCTTCGGCCGTGGTCTGGGACTTCACGCAACCGCAACCTCTTGGCGTAGTTCGCCGAGATCACGCTGACGTTGGCTCCAGTGTCCAACAGAATCCTCGTTCGCACATCATTCACTGCTCCCTTGACCAAAGCTCTCATTCTCTTCCTCTTGTCGTACCGTTGGGACGACCACCACCCCAATCTCTCGCCCGGGAGCAACTTCGTCCTCGGGACGAGACTTCGGGGCGACCGTTCAACTCGGGACATACTAGCAATCGAACCCTCGGTCTTGCGGCCACTAGGTTCGCCAATGCTCCACTCCTTCACTCCACACTCACTGAGGTATACACCTCTCTCCTTTTCATTTTCCATCGTTGTCACACTCGTAATCTCTCGGTCTTCGGGCCAATTTACCTCACCCGCGAACGCGAACATATAGTCGGCGTCTATTGCAGGTTCGGTTAACTGTGGCAGCCCGATTGGGACCAACCCAGTTTCAGTTGGCGGGCTGCCTAGTTTAAATGATTCCCGAACACTAAGCTTTGTAGCTCAGGCGTGAGATCTTTCTTGTCGACCTTCGATCGTAGGAGGTTGGTGAGCTCATTTAGGGCGTCACACTTCCCAGCGTCGTGCACTTGTTTGCACAACTTGCATCGCCTGTAGCAGTAGTGCACTGAGTGCGACATACTGCCACAGGCTGCACAAGGACCGTACTGGCGCTGTCGGTTGTCTCGTCCGTAGCCTCGGTCTTTGTTGAAGTGACCATTACCACCCCTGGGGTGTCGGTGGTCGGACCGGGCGAACGTGCCTTCTGCAGCGGCGCGGCGTTCACTGTCGTTGGCGGCTGCAACGTGACCGTATTCACCGTCGGGACTAGAATCGCTGTCGGAGCTCTCACTGGAACATCGGCTGCCGTCCCGGCGCCGTTCGTCGTCGCTAGATGTTTCGGTGCTGTCATAACCATGATGGCGCGTCTCTGGGCGGTTCGATCGGGACCTAGTAGCGTCGTTCACATTCAATGCAGCGACGAGGTCAGTTAGCGCGTTCGCTACCGTGACTCTCGGGCGTGAATCGTCGCGACGGCGTTCTCGGTCATGTCGATCACGGCGATAGCTGTCTCGCGAACCCTCTGTGCGCCTACCATCATGTCGGCGGCTGTCTTCTTGGTTCTTCGGACGGCGTCCTGACGACTCTCGGGATGTTTTACGTTCCCGACGACGGAGGATGTCGTTGACCATATCTTCGAGGTCATGAATGTCCTTAACTCGGACGTGACACAGACGCTCTTCCAGACCTCGGTCATCACACGTATCCAGAAAGTGTTCCACATGGTCCTTGGCGTCGCGTCCACCGTTCTCGAACTGCACTCCGGCATTGCGGGCATAGCCGTTAAGCCTATTGAGGTAATCACACACGTGCTCTTTGTCCTCTCGTTTCGCTGAATAATACCGAGCCTTCGCAGACTGAGTAAACCGTGAGCAGTAGTACTTGATAAATGCATCGCTCAACAACTTCCACGTACGACGAGTCTTGCGTGGAAGTTGTCGGTACCAATGTAGAGCTCCATCTTGGAGACTGAGTTCGAACGCCATGCACCACTCGTTTGGTGACGTATGCGTTCCCTTCATCTCGTAGATAAAGGTTCGGAGCCATTGCATTGACTTCTCGCTCTTGTTCCGGAGTCCAAAATAGGGCTTGATATTGCCGAGTGGAAGGTGGGTTGCGAGCTCAAGCCTCGGTGTGGAGCTTTTAGTCTCCGCTTTGCTCAGCTCGCGAATCTGGCGCGCCCACTCTTCGGTGAGGTCTCCATCGAGGTAATCGAAGTCACCTGAGTCACTATCGCTGTCCGACGAGTCTCCTGGACTATCGTAGTTCCTGGCGGGACGTCGGCCAGTCTCTTGACGAGTGTTCGGAGTGGGGCGTAGACTTTCTGTCTCCTCGGCTAGCCGCTCAGATCGACTTGCAGACCTCGGTGTCACCATGTGCGAATCTTGCATGTACGGTGAAGCCTCGGCCGTAGCCGTAAAGACGCCAGCATCGGAACCCTCGTTGACACGCTTCTTGGGAGTTTGAGGAAGCGGGACCTTTGATGGGTCCGCTGCTTCCGGTGCGCGTCGGGCTATAGGTTGACGGCCTGCCCCAATCTCGGACACCCCGAAAGACGTCCGCAACTTCTTCTTCCACTTTCGCAACGCTGTGCCGGCATCAGTCGGTGTCCAATCCTTAAGTGCGGCGTCAGATGGAAACCTCTGAGGCTCGCACCCCATAGCACGGAGGAGTAGCACAGTATCCTGAGCCACTTGTCGAGTGCTCGTTGAGTCAATGGGCACTGCTAGCTCACCCCCAAGGTCCATCCAGACAGCCTGGCGGGCTGCTTCGGGCCGAACAGTTGCATCCAATTGCTCCTAGTCTTCATTAGTTCCAGGCAGCGACCTAGAACCTTGTTGGCAGCCGGCGTATCACCATTGACTGGTGGCCGGTTGCCTGTCGACCGAGAAGTTGCCTTCCCGGTCATCGCCGACGGCTTCAAACCGTCGGACCCATCATCACTGTCCTCTGTGGCCGGTTCAGGACCAGCTACGTCGTCCAGCTCTTCGGTGAGGTTACGCGCAAGCGACCTCACCCCTCCGCTGCGGCCTACAGATACCACAGCGGCTTCCGAAAGGTCGGGCATCGCTGCCTTCTCTTCCAGGTACTCTTCGTCATCATCTTCCTTGGCGTCGGAGTAGCCAACCGACTCGTCGAAACTTCCTGAACGTTCGGCAATCGTCACCAAACGAGATGTCGGTGGTGTCGACAATGAACTTCCAGGGTGCACCGTAGGTTCGGTGCGTGTTCCACTTGACTTCATCGGTGTTGCTGGTACCGCTGACTTGCCTCCTTTCGCCATTTTCTCTCTTCTTCTCTCTCTCGAATGCTCGTTAGGGTAGAACCTACCACAACCACAACACACAGAAGGTCACACCAATCCCGGGTCGCGGCACCAGTTGTCGTGTAGGACACGATAGAATTCTCACTTGTCGGGTGAGTTCCCACCAACAACACACGCTTCCCCGTGAAGGTCAGCGATTGTTGGATCAAACCTGAAGACCAGGTACGATCCCTTACACCGGGTCGGTTGTAAGCGCTTCTGTATACCGAGGTTGTTTTAGGTAACCCTTACCTACACCACTAGCCACGAGCTTAGACTAGGGTGTTATATTGCGCTTTCGCGCGTAACCCTGCAGTCCCTCAGAGGAAAGGGTACCGGCGTGTTAGGCCTTATACAGGGGTGTCGAGGTATAACCTCGACGGGGAGCAAAATATACACTAGGACCTTAATAGACCCTAAGTATACACGTAACGACACTTCACTGTCGCCCCCGATCTCTCGGCCACACCAACTCTTGGCCTGACCAGGATAAACTCTCGGTTCAATGTACCTTGAGTCTACCAACAGGCATCCCACACAACTGAGCGTGTCCTGGCACTTAAATAAGCTAGCTACACTTACCTAAGTCGGACTTGACTCTTGTTAGCTGGGGGGAAGACTGCGTTTTATAAACTGCTTAATGTGAGGCTCAGAGAGCCTCTGTATGTCATCCTATGTTTTGTCCTATGCCTATATACAAATATCAAGTGTAAACAAATCTCTGTAGGAGCCTCCGAGGTTTCAGAATAAGTACGACCGAGGGGTCGACAACTCACTCTTAAGTACGGATTTGGGACTGTACAGACGTGAGACAAGGGATCTGAGATGGGTACAGAGCCCTATCTCGGCCTAATCCAGGAAGCCTCGGCCAGGTTATATTAGGCTAGCCGAGGCTCCCGGATGTCACTATTCCTTCTCTGTCACTCCGTCGCGGGGTGTATAATCCTCCAATGGTGTGAACCCTCGCTTTTCACCGAAAGGTTCTGTGGCGGTTGCCCCCTAGCGACTGGGTCACTACCTCACCGTTAGAACCCAACACCACAAAAGATCCGATTTAGACGTGATCGGACCTGACGTGATGTGATTGGAGTAGATGACGAGCTGATATGGATGTATCTGGTGGTGGATCCAGTTGATTGATAAGATTGATGGAGATTAATGGTGCCGTGGGTGGGACGTGATAGATGTATTGACATACGATCTATACATATACCCAGATCCGAAGGGTTTGGATGATCACATATGGATATGGATGATGTGGGACTTGCATGATTATAATACGGGTGCAACAGTATGTCTATATACACTGTGGAAACTGGTGATCTAGGCCTAGATGTCCAGATCTAGGCTATAATCTATATCTGTGAAGACTAGGTCGGTTCACATATGCGGGTCTATTCAGGGAACTTGGATCAAGGCTCATGGACCTGGATCCATAGGCGGATCCGAGTGATCCTGGATCTAAGGAAGTTATAGCGAAAGCTGAACGACGATTGGAGGATTAACAGCATGGAATAAGCCCGGATACGTTACGATTATGATTATCACGAAGTATTGCCACTGGATCATGCATGAAAACCCTAGATCAAGGAGATCAAGAAGATCTAACCGATCCGGAATTGGATCAGCATGATCTAGCCTTATTAGGGTATGATCTGACTCGGGAAACGTATGATCTGGACATTATGGTGGATGATTACGATATTGGGGAAAGGAGAAGTCCAGATTGTTGTCAAGAAGGCGCCTCGACCTGCCGCGGTGTACCGGTAGATACCGGTACGACCTTCACTCAGTGGTGCCGCAAGCATTCCCGTGATTACGTGAAGCTGATTACGGGACAAGTGTTTACGCTACGGTCGTGCGTGGGTACAAGATTGTGGGTACAAGATGGGCGTCGACGTGGCAGTCGCTGATTGGCTGGGGTAGCTCAGTATCCAGTTAGGAATCCAGTAGTGTGTATCCGGGTAGGACATCCAGTAGGCTTAGAGGTAGCAGGCAGTTTGCGAACTAAGGACCTAAATCAAATCACTTTGCATTTTATCATCTAGTGCTCAAACGACCTTGACTTTTGGTTATGAGCCCAAGCCCCGTATTCCCTGCCCAAGACTCTGACTACGCCTTCGCCATGGACACTGCCTCGACGACGACCTCCCGCATCAACAAGTTCGACGGAACCAACTTCCACACGTGGAAGTTCAAGATGCGCATGGTACTCGAGGAGCGCGACCTGTGGGAAGTGACAAGTGGAGAGATCAAGCTGGAGCACTGCACCACTGCGCTGGACCAATCGACATTCAAGAGGAAGTCTCGCAAGGCGCTGGCGATCATCTGTCTCGCGATGGAGGATTCGCAGTTGCCGCTGGTTCGGTCGGCCAAGGATGCGTATGATGCATGGTCAAGAATGGAAGGACACTTCGAGAAGAAGAGTTTGGCCAACAAGCTCTTCCTTCGTCGACGTTTCTTCACGACGATGATGGGCGAAGGTGATGATGTGCTGGAGCACATCAACAAGGTCAAGACGCTGGCGGAACAGCTCGACGCGGTGGGCGCTCCGGTCAGCGAGGACGACTTGGTGATCACGCTTCTGGCAAGTCTGAGTGAGTCGTACCAGTTCCTCATCACGGCGTTGGAGTCGAGAGCCGACTCGCTGACATGGGAACTCGTGACGTCTCGGCTGCTGCATGAAGACTTGAAGCGCAAGGAACAAGGTGGCGGTACTGAAGGAACCGCGCACGGTCAAGCGTTCATGACAAGCGGTAACGGGAAGAGCAAGGGACGGCAGGCGCAGAAGCCTAGTGCCTGCCACTATTGTGGCGAACAAGGACATTGGATCGCCAAGTGTCCTGCACGGATCCGTGAGAACGCGGAGCGGCAGAGGCCGCAACGAGCGAACGTCGCCGATGATGATGAAGACTGCGGCGACTACCTGTTCTCGGTTGGTGGTGGGACCTCCAAGTCGAGTGAAGTTTGGCTGGTCGACTCGGGTGCGACGCAGCACATGACGTATTCGAAAGAGTACATGAAGAACTACAAGAAGATGACTACAAGCGGTCGGTAGTGGCGACATTGTCATGTCAATGAAGACTCCACGTGGGATCAAGAAGGGTGTGCTCACGAAGGTGTGGCACATCCCTAAGTTGTCGCGCAACCTGTTTTCGGTCGGGCGATTCACCAAGGATGTTGGTCCCGTGACGTTCGAGCGCGACGGGTGCTTCGCCGAGACGAAGAAGATCAAGTGGCAGCTCGGAGCGCGTGAAGGCAAGGGACTGTTCAAGCTGTGCATGACTCCGATCATGCCTGACGAGGCCAATGTGTCGAGTTCGAAGGATCGCAAAGGGGACACCACGTCGTACCTCTGGCACCTTCGACTTGGTCACATTGGCCATGGCGGTCTAGACGCCATCGTCAAGAAGGGCTATGGGGTTGGCATCAACATGACGGCTGTGAAGCAGTGGGAGTTGTGTGATGGGTGTGCACTTGGCAAGCAAACGCGAGTGAGTTACATGCCCAAGTCGCCGAACCACGCCAAGAAACTGTTGGAAGTCATCCACAGTGATGTCTGTGGTCCCATGAAGACATCGACGTTCAGTGGCAAGAAGTACTTCGTCACGTTCATTGACGAGTACTCGCATTTCTGTGTGGTATACTTGCTGCGGAACAAGTCGGAGGTGGCTGCCAAATTTGCTGAATTTGTGGCATTTGCCGAAACTCAGACGGGTGGTCGCGTGAGAACTCTCCGTGTGAAGCAACTTCGCAGTGACAATGGTGGCGAGTACAAGTCTCGTGAGATGGCCAAGTTCTGCCGAGAGCGTGGGATTGTACAGAAGTTCACGCCGCCGTACACACCTCAACTGAACGGAGTGGCGGAACGGATGAACCGGACGTTGGTGGAATGTGCGCGATGCATGTTGGAGCATGCCGGACTGTCGAAGTCATATTGGGGTGAAGCGGTGATGACAGCGACGTTTCTTCGGAATCGCTGTCCGACACGCGCTACCAGCCACGGCAAGTCTCCGCACCAAGTTTGGACGGGCAAGAAACCGCTGCTGTCCAACCTTAAGGTGTTCGGTTGCCATGCGTATGTGACGGTCCCGAAGGAGAAACGCACCAAGTTCGACGCTCGGTCGGTGCGTTGTCGGTTTCTCGGGTACTCGGAGCACGAGAAAGCGTATCGGTTTGAAGAGATCAAGAGCGGTCGTGTGCTAGTGAGCCGCGATGCGCAGTTCATGGAAGACGTCTTCGACGGTGGGAGACGCAACTTTGGTGAAGACGTGGTCGTGGACCTTCGCGTTGAAGATGCCACAGACCAAGAAGAATCGTCTGAACCAGAAGAAAGCAAGGAAGAAGAAGCTGCGCAGGACGAAGACGTCGAGCCTGGCAGCAAGCGACACCAGCGGACTAGGTCGTTAGAGGAAGCGGTGGAGATCCCAAGGTCTAAGCGGCATAGTCGGTCACAAGCGCTGGATGAGCTGTCAGCCATCGCAAATGAAGAAGGCTTCGACGCGGCCTTCGTTGTGGATTCAGTGGGAGAAATGCCGACCACGTTCACGTCGGCGATGGAATCCAGCAACGCGGCCAAGTGGAAGGAAGCGTGCGATTCGGAAATCAACTCTCTTCGCAAGAATGAGACGTGGGTGTTGGTGCCGTTGCCCAAGGGACGCAAGGCGATCAGCTGCAGATGGGTGTTTCGGATCAAGGAAAACCAGGCTGGAGAGATCGAGCGGTTTAAGGCACGACTGGTGGCCAAGGGATTTTTGCAGAAGTACGGCATCGACTATGAAGAGACCTTCGCACCAGTGGCCAAGTTCACGTCAATCAGTATCCTGCTCAGCCTGGCAGCCAAGTACAACCTCACGGTGCACCAGATGGATGTCAAGACGGCGTTCTTGAACGGGTGGTTGGACGAAGACATCTACATGGTGCAGCCGGATGGCTTTATTGACGAGGCGCACCCAGACTTCGTGTGCAAGCTCAAACGTTCGCTGTATGGTCTCAAGCAGTCACCGCGAATGTGGAACCAGACCATCGACAAATTCATGCTGGAGCTGGGGTTCAAGAAGTGCGAAGCGGATCACTGCATCTACGTCAAGCGGAACGACCAAGACATGATCTTCGTGGCGCTGTACGTGGACGACTTGATCCTCGCAAGCAACAACGACGAGCTGCTCAAGTCGACCAAGGAGGCACTCAGCAAGCGATTCGAGATGACGGACATGGGTCAGCTCAAGTACTTCCTCGGCATGGAAATTGATCAAGATCTTACAGCTGGAAAGGTGTCGGTGCGGCAGACCAAGTTTGCGAAGGACATCCTGGAGAAGTTCAGCATGGAGAAGAGCAACCCTGTCAAGACACCACAAGACCCAGGACTCAAGCTGACCAAGGCCATGTGCGAAGGAGGCTGTAAGCACGAAGAGACCATGGCGAAGGTGCCGTACCGGAATGCAGTCGGCTGCCTGATGTACCTCATGGTGGGGACTCGACCAGACCTTGCAGCGGCAGTGGGAGTTCTCAGCCAGTTTGCCGCCGATCCGTGTCCGACACACTGGCAAGCGCTCAAGAGGGTGTTTCGCTACATCCAAGGTACGAAGACTCATGGCATCGAGTTTCAAGCGAGCAGCGAGGACGGACTCCAAGGTTATTCGGATGCAGATTGGGCCGGCGACATCGAGTCTCGACGAAGTACAAGCGGCTACGCGTTCATGATGAACGGCGGATGCATCAGCTGGAGAAGCAAGAAGCAGCGGACGGTGGCGCTATCATCGACGGAGGCAGAGTACATGGCGTTGACGGAAGCGACACAAGAAGCTATCTGGCTCAAGGCGTTCCTGTGCGAGATCGGCGAGATGAAGACCAAGTCAGCAGTCAAGATCTACGAGGACAACCAAGGCTCCATCGCGTTGGCCAAGAACCCGGAGTTCCACAAGCGCACCAAGCACATCGACATTCGCTACCACTTCGTGCGCGAGAAGGTTGAAGACGGCCAAGTGGTGTTGGAGTACTGCTCGACAAAGGACATGCTGGCGGACTTGATGACCAAGCCGATCACCGCCATGCAGTTCGATATCCTTCGGAGCAAGCTCGGGATCCAAGGCGCCATTACGGCCGAGTCGAGTGGGAGTGTTGTCAAGAAGGCGCCTCGACCTGCCGCGGTGTACCGGTAGATACCGGTACGACCTTCACTCAGTGGTGCCGCAAGCATTCCCGTGATTACGTGAAGCTGATTACGGGACAAGTGTTTACGCTACGGTCGTGCGTGGGTACAAGATTGTGGGTACAAGATGGGCGTCGACGTGGCAGTCGCTGATTGGCTGGGGTAGCTCAGTATCCAGTTAGGAAATCCAGTAGTGTGTATCCAGGTAGGACATCCAGTAGGCTTAGAGGTAGCAGACAGTTTGCGAACTAAGGACCTAAATCAATCACTTTGCATTTTATCATCTAGTGCTCAAACGACCTTGACTTTTGGTTATGAGCCCAAGCCCCGTATTCCCTGCCCAAGACTCTGACTACGCTTCGCCATGGACACTGCCTCGACGACGACCTCCCGCATCAACAAGTTCGACGGAACCAACTTCCACACGTGGAAGTTCAAGATGCGCATGGTACTCGAGGAGCGCGACTGTGGGAAGTGACAAGTGGAGAGATCAAGCTGGAGCACTGCACCACTGCGCTGGACCAATCGACGTTCAAGAGGAAGTCTCGCAAGGCGCTGGCGATCATCTGTCTCGCGATGGAGGATTCGCAGTTGCCGCTGGTTCGGTCGGCCAAGGATGCGTATGATGCATGGTCAAGAATGGAAGGACACTTCGAGAAGAAGAGTTTGGCCAACAAGCTCTTCCTTCGTCGACGTTTCTTCACGACGATGATGGGCGAAGGTGATGATGTGCTGGAGCACATCAACAAGGTCAAGACGCTGGCGGAACAGCTCGACGCGGTGGGCGCTCCGGTCAGCGAGGACGACTTGGTGATCACGCTTCTGGCAAGTCTGAGTGAGTCGTACCAGTTCCTCATCACGGCGTTGGAGTCGAGAGCCGACTCGCTGACATGGGAACTCGTGACGTCTCGGCTGCTGCATGAAGACTTGAAGCGCAAGGAACAAGGTGGCGGTACTGAAGGAACCGCGCACGGTCAAGCGTTCATGACGAGTGGCAACGGGAAGAGCAAGGGACGGCAGGCGCAGAAGACTAGTGCCTGCCACTATTGTGGCGAACAAGGACATTGGATCGCCAAGTGTCCTGTACGGATCCGTGAGAACGCGGAGCGGCAGAGGCCGCAACGAGCGAACGTCGCCGATGATGATGAAGACTGCGGCGACTACCTGTTCTCGGTTGGTGGTGGGACCTCCAAGTCGAGTGAAGTTTGGCTGGTCGACTCGGGTGCGACGCAGCACATGACGTACTCGAAAGAGTACATGAAGAACTACAAGAAGATGACTCCGGTGGACGTGCATCTCGCGGACGACGGAGTGGTACAGCGGTCGGTAGTGGCGACATTGTCATGTCAATGAAGACTCCACGTGGGATCAAGAAGGGTGTGCTCACGAAGGTGTGGCACATCCCTAAGTTGTCGCGCAACCTGTTTTCGGTCGGGCGATTCACCAAGGATGTTGGTCCCGTGACGTTCGAGCGCGACGGGTGCTTCGCCGAGACGAAGAAGATCAAGTGGCAGCTCGGAGCGCGTGAAGGCAAGGGACTGTTCAAGCTGTGCATGACTCCGATCATGCCTGACGAGGCCAATGTGTCGAGTTCGAAGGATCGCAAAGGGGACACCACGTCGTACCTCTGGCACCTTCGACTTGGTCACATTGGCCATGGCGGTCTAGACGCCATCGTCAAGAAGGCTATGGGGTTGGCATCAACATGACGGCTGTGAAGCAGTGGAGTTGTGTGATGGGTGTGCACTTGGCAAGCAAACGCGAGTGAGTTACATGCCCAAGTCGCCGAACCACGCCAAGAAAACTGTTGGAAGTCATCCACAGTGATGTCTGCGGTCCCATGAAGACGTCGACATTCAGTGGCAAGAAGTACTTCGTCACGTTCATTGACGAGTACTCGCATTTCTGTGTGGTATACTTGCTGCGGAACAAGTCGGAGGTGGCTGCCAAATTTGCTGAATTTGTGGCATTTGCCGAAACTCAGACGGGTGGTCGCGTGAGAACTCTCCGTGTGAAGCAACTTCGCAGTGACAATGGTGGCGAGTACAAGTCTCGTGAGATGGCCAAGTTCTGCCGAGAGCGTGGGATTGTGCAGAA
This sequence comes from Phytophthora palmivora, assembly GCA_008079305.1. Classification (NCBI taxonomy): domain Eukaryota; phylum Oomycota; class Peronosporomycetes; order Peronosporales; family Peronosporaceae; genus Phytophthora; species Phytophthora palmivora. Next base: position 635 of record VOQZ01000221.1, on the reverse strand, counting down.
GTTCACGCCGCCGTACACACCTCAACTGAACGGAGTGGCGGAACGGATGAACCGGACGTTGGTGGAATGTGCGCGATGCATGTTGGAGCATGCCGGACTGTCGAAGTCATTTGGGGTGAAGCGGTGATGACAGCGACGTTTCTTCGGAATCGCTGTCCGACACGCGCTACCAGCCACGGCAAGTCTCCGCACCAAGTTTGGACGGGCAAGAAACCGCTGCTGTCCAACCTTAAGGTGTTCGGTTGCCATGCGTATGTGACGGTCCCGAAGGAGAAACGCACCAAGTTCGACGCTCGGTCGGTTGCGTTGTCGGTTTCTCGGGTACTCGGAGCACGAGAAAGCGTATCGGTTTGAAGAGATCAAGAGCGGTCGTGTGCTAGTGAGCCGCGATGCGCAGTTCATGGAAAGACGTCTTCGACGGTGGGAGACGCAACTTGGTGAAGACGTGGTCGTGGACCTTCGCGTTGAAGATGCCACAGACCAAGAAGAATCGTCTGAACCAGAAGAAGCCAGGAAGAAGAAGCTGCGCCAGGACGAAGACTTCGAGCCTGGCAGCAAGCGACACCAGCGGACTAGGTCGTTAGAGGAAGCGGTGGAGATCCCAAGGTCTAAGCGGCATAGTCGGTCACAAGCGC